>JBBPLU010000761.1:0-10889 GCA_038089935.1 Boletellus emodensis | reverse complement strand
CCACAGGGAACGTTTGGATTTCGAGGACCCTGTTTGATGGTTAGCACGTTTCGTTTCCAAGTGGCCGAAGAAAATTGCCTACACAAAGCGCCATCCCAAGCATACACCCGTACCGCCGTTAAAGGCATCGTCGGAGTTAAAAGCTTCATATATGCGCGGGTGGGTGCCTTACAAGTTCGAACAGTCAGCAATCCGGACGGACTTTGTCGCACCTGCAACGCCGTCCAGCTAGCGACCAGGGTTGAATCCGTGCGCCTCGTTGTCTTCCGGCGACATTCCACGTTCCGATCTGGTGTGGTTTCGCTATGCCTTGCTTGCTTTGCTGCCAGTGGTGCGCGGTAACGGCCATTCTGGTTGGATCCATCCACGATCAACTGGCCGGAAAGCAGCTTGGAGGGGTAGTTGATCACCGAGATGAGTACAGTGAGTCGAGCTAAACATTTCTGCATACCTTTGACCATGGTCTTTGATGCTGGCTGCCTGATTGATGTTGAGAGGACTTTCTGAGTCGCCCGTCGGAAGCACCTGTCGGCTTGAAAGAAGAGATGACGACGACGACCCGTGCACCAGAGAGTTGGTTTGATCTGAATACACTCTCCGTGGTACCGAGCTTCCACTAATGACTGTGGATGTGTCGCTAACTGCACGGAGGGGGGTCCCGACAGTTTGATGAGTGCCTGAAATTTGGTCGTTGCCCCATGCATCGCCATTACCGTGTGGCCCTATGTGCAACCTGATGTGTATTTCCGCTGCCTGCACGCCTGCACTTACCTCGCCTCGACCAAAACTCCGGCTTGTCAACAAACGAACTGCTATCGCACTACCATGTCAAGCGTCGCAGCATGCGCCGGCGAGGGCGACAACGATTGTTCACAGCCACATTCAGTGCTTACCATCGCATCTGAAATAACATCGCTCGCATATCTCTCTGATGGAAGACGAATTGTCGTCGGCTCTCGTGAGGGAATTGTTAGTGTCTGGGACGTGGAAAACGGGAAGCAAGAAGGGTCCTACATGGGGGGCTGTGACGGCACGGGAGACTGCGAGGTCGTTGTGACTCGGGATGGCAGGCACATCATCAGCAGATCCTTGGAGAGTGTCAAATTCTGGAATGTCGAATCGCACCAGCTCGTCAAAGAATGGATTTGCCCCTACTACGATTTGTGGGAGAATACTATCGAAATTTCGCTGGATGGCCGACTCGCTGCGGTCGGTTCGGGAAGTCGGGCGATCTCTATTTATAGCACGGAGGAATTCAACCCAATACGATCCATTCACGTCGGCGAACCCGCCTACCGCATCGCGTTTTCTCCCGGAGGCGACAAACTCGCGTGTGGCACATACGACGACATCCGGGTGTATGACGTCACCAATGGCACACTCGCTCTCGGTCCGTTGACAGGCCACGGATGGATCTTGGATCTGTTGTGGTCGCGCGACGGCAGCAGGCTCTTCTCTGGCTCATTCGACAAAACGATTCGTTGTTGGAATTCGGCTACAGGAGAACCAATCGGACGACCGTGGACTGGCCACACCGACTGCATAACCTCCCTCTTCCTTTCCCCAGATGGATCAGTCCTTGCAAGCACGTCCTGGGATAAAAACGTTCGCTTCTGGGATGCATCTACCGGGGACCCTATGGGAAAGCCTCTTGCCAAGCACAACGAGTTTGTGAGCTCAGTGTGTTTCTCTCCCTGTGGCGGATTAGTTGCATCAGCGGCGGGCAGTAGGATATCTCTATGGAGGGCACCTGGCAAGGGTGCTGTCGGGCATCGGGTAAACATCCTTCTAGTGTCTCAACATCCTTGCATTCACCACATGTAGACATATCCAGCAACAGTTTTGGACGAGGGCATCCCATCAAGCCCACTTGCTCCGCTACCACCGTATCTGTCTCGCGTTCCTGAACAATCGCCGGATTTTGGTCTCTATGTGAGTCGTTGCAAACCATTCGTATCTGGATGATCGCTCATACTTTGAAGGTGAACGCACCACATCGTCTTACCACACCTGCTTCGAGGGCGAATTCACATCCTATTATCGATCCATCGAAGCAAAATACCAAACAAAGCAATTCTTCGGAAGGAATGCCGGATGGAGTGGATGTCCGACTCTTCCTTCCAGACGTCTCCCTCGAGCCACAGGAACGTCAGCGGATATTCGATCTGCGCCTGCGCAAACTGGTGCGAGCTCCCTTCTGTAGTCCACGTGTGATCACGAATATGTTCCTTGCAGCTTGACCTCGCAGCCACAGACGGGCTTTGTGTTCCACCTGATCTCATTTTACCACCGGGCCTGCAGAGCGCTCTGTCGACCAGCTCGGAACGCTTGTCGGATTCCGATGGGCAGTTGGTGTGAGTAATTTCAGCTCTTCGCGTTCATGTCTAGCCTGATCTGGAATCGTACCGCCCGATAGGTTTGGGCGGCCGAGCGAACCCGGCACCTCGGTCTTTCGCTCCGTGTCGTCTTCAGGTGGCGATGGGAGAAAAAGTCGACGGATCGGCAAGATCAAAGAGAGACTGATAGAAATGCTTCGTGAGTCGTCTCCTTTCAACCACATGAATTTCAGACACGCTCCCTGCAACCACCACATTATATAGGCGAAATCGGGTTCATCTTGTCCAATGGTCGGCTCCCGTGGTCGACTCTGGAAGGAGACCTCGGGAAGAGAGGATATGTGATTTTGAATTGGCCGGATGGGGTCATCCGCGACAGAGATAAAGGTATCTCTGGCTTAGGTGCAGAAGACGCTGACAGATTCTACGATGCACTGTTTCGTGAGGAACATCGACTGAGATTCGTTCCAATCAGCGGTGAGGAGGCGTTTCATCATTTATGCCACAGAATCGCTTATTTGAACCATTAGCAGAATTCGCATTTTGCAACGAGTCCAGTTCGCTGGGCGATGTAGTGGGACAAGGCGGACCACATGAAAGCGATCGAACGTCGACCAAGAACCAGGCAAGGTTCAGAGTGACCACGCCCAAATCGTATGTAGAACGCCCCACTGGCAAGAGACGACGCATATAGGTAGGTGTTCCACTCACTTCTGTTCACTCCATCTTACCTCAAACCCGTAGACAGCATTGGAATTCTTTCCGACTGATATATCGCAAATTTTGCAACTTCATTTGTATCTCCAGGGTCAAACTCAAAGCTTCAAAGACCCTACATCATAGACGTTGTTTTGACGCTGTCGTGTATACCTAGTAGATTCAGAGTCTTCGGTAAGACAATGATATGTCAACTAAGAAATTTGATAATCTGTACGACGCACGACTGACGCAAAAAATACATCACCCCCAATTACTGGATCCGTCTCGACTCCTGCGCCGCGGTCAACCTTTTCTGCCTGTGCTCTCATTTGTGAGCCCGAACCTCCCGGCGAGTTCCACAGGGAACGTCTGGATTTTGAGGACCCTGTTTGACGGTTAGCACATTTCGTTTCCAAGTGACCGAAGAAAACTGCATATACAAGGCACCCTCCCAAGCATACACCCGTACCCCCACTAAAGACGTCGTTGACGTTAAAAGCTTCATATATGCGCAGGTGGGTGCCTTGCAAGTTCGAACGGTCGGCGATCCAGACGGACTTTGTCGCGCTTGCAACGCCGAATTTTGATGACCACTTACTAAGCTTACTACTTACATCTGGAAAGTATTTCCGAAGAGACACCGACCACTGCGTATCAGATCATAGCTGACCATAATGAGTACGTTCCGAGTCGTTTCTATCACGGCGTACGTTGGTAGTTGGGCTGTCCCCATCGTTCTGGTGATCCGGTCCAGGTATGTTTGCATTTCGCTTCTGTACTGCCCGCGCTGCTCTTGTCTTTGTCAGTGAATATTGTGGTATCGAGTCGCAATACCGCTCGAATGGCCTTTGACTCGACACGCTCTATTTTTTGCGTCAGTCGTGCGTCGTAGAAATTATATATCTTCTCAGTCGACATATCATTGTCTTACCGAAGACTCTAAATCTAGTAGGTATACACAACAGCGTCAAAACAACGTCCTACCTATATGCGTCGTCTCTTGCTGGGGCGTTCTACATACGATTTGGGTGTCGTCACTCTGAACCTTGCCTGGTTCCCTGCCGAAGGACGATCACTATCACGTTGTCCATCTTGGCCTACTACATGGCTCAGCGTCCTGGACTCGTCATTGCAAAATGCAAATTCTGCTAACGCTTCAAGTAAGCGATTCTGTGGTACAAATGATGAAACGTCTCCTCACCGCTGATTGGAACGAATCTCAGCCGATGTTCGCCACAAAAGAGTGCATCGTAGAGTCTGTCAGCGTCTTCTGCCCCCAGGCCGGAGATGCCTTTATCTCTGTCACGGACGACTCCCTCTGGCCAATTCAAAATCACGTATCCTTTCTTCGCGAGGTCTCCTTCCAGAGTCGACCATGGGAGCTGACCATTGGACAATATGAGCCCGGCCCCACCTGCGCAGCGGTGGTCGGGCAATGTTGGGCGTGTCTAGAATTCGTGCAAGTTGAGAGACAACTCACGAAGCATTTCCACCAGTCTCTGTTTTTGTCGATCCGTCGACTTTTTCTCGCATCGCCACCTGAAGACGACACGGAGCGAAAGATGGAGATGCGGTATTCGCTCGATCCCGCACACCCTTGCCAGGTGCCCTCCATAGAGATATCTTACTGCCCTCCACTGATGCGACAAATCTGCCGCAGGGAGAGAAACACAGTGTCCTCACAGTCTTGTTGTGCTCAAGAGGTTTTCCTACAGGGTCCCCGGTAGCTGCATCCCAGAAACGAACAGTTTTATCCAGGGACGCGCTTGCGAGGACTGATCCGTCTGGGGAAAGGGAGAGAGAGGTTATGCAGTCGGTGTGGCCTATCCACGGTCGCCCGATTAGTTCTCCAGTAGCCGAACTCCAACAGCGAATCGTGCTATCGAATGAGCCAGAGAAGAGCCTGCAGCCGTCGCGTGACCACGACAGATCCAAGATGGAATCCTCGTGGCCGGTTAACGGGCCGAGAGCGAGTGTGCCATTGCTGACGTCATACACGTGGATGTCTGTCGTGCCACATGCGAGTTTGTTGCCACCAGGAGAAAACGCGATGCTGTAGACGAAATTGCCGGCTCGAATGGATCGGATTTGGTTGAATTCCTCCGTGCTATAAATAGAAATTGTCGTTTCTGAATGGATTGCAACGAGTCCGTCGTCTGGCGAAATTGCGATTTTCCCGTGCATGCGGCGGGTCCGTTCTTTGACGAGCTGGTGCGATTCGACATCCCAGAATTTGATCCTCGTCCCACCCCAGAATGTGCTGATGATGTACCTGCCATCCCGAGTCGCAATGACCTTGCAGCATCCCGTGCCGCCACAGTCCCGCATGTCGGTCCCTTCTTGCTTCCCGTTTTCCACGTCCCAGACACTAACAATTCCGTGAAGAGAGCCGACGACAATCCGTCTTCCATCAGAGAGATACGCGAGCGATGCTATCTCAGACGCCGTCGTGAGCACTGAATGTGGATGGGAATAATCGTCGTCGCCCTCGCATGGTACGACGCTTGACATGGTAAAGCGATAGCAGTTCGTTTGCTGACAAGCTGGGATTTTCGTCGAGGCGAGGTAAGTGCTCCCCAGGCTCCAGCACGTTGCACGTTGCATATCCAGGGCCAAGCAGACCCATGGAACGCTTGGCGTATAAATTTGTCTACGTGATGATGAATCATCCCGAGGTTTCCTGTTTTTTTCCTGTTTTTATTGTTGGTCCCGTTCGGCCTCTAACCTTCTGAGCCTGCGCTTTATCTTTTTATGACGCACGGAATCGTGGATATGTCCTTTTCTCTGTCCGCGCAGATGGAGCATGGTGAGTGTCAAATGAGAAGATCATCCCACATTGCTACATCCGATGCTCCCGGCCAAATCCCATACTTTCTGGTTCTGCCGTTGCCACGTCCTTGCCGGCCCCGCCTCGCCAGCTGCACCTGATCTCACCAGGCTCCTCACTTCCCTCTCACCCAACCTATCTTGCCAGCTGCAACTCGCGCTCTGCTCGACCGTCAGTAGCTGCGTTGATATCCCTGTACTCAAAGAGCAACGTGGGAAAGGCGTGCGCATTGCGGCCTTACTCTCCAGGCCTGCCTGTCAATGTTGCGCCGGGCTTTGCCCCGTACTCTCCGGGCGTGAAAACTGCCATCCTGACCGCGCTTGCGACGAGGTTGGAGCGGTTAGACGACAGAGCTCGTCGCGGGTGCACAAGGGAGTGAAGAGGAGGTTCCGGCAAGCTTCTTGCTAGCACTGTTGCACGTCGTTCGAAGCGCGGTGGTGCATTGAAGGCGACAAGGCGAGGGAGACGTGCATCGAATCGGAGCACGCAGCCTTCCGAGGGACACACGAAGGTCTATCTTCCTCTTGCTCGTTTTTGTGGGACGCGTCGAACTGACGGATGGGACGTCGGTGCAGATCACTACACACAGGCTGTGACACGCCTCGTCGTGTCCCTGTCGACGACGAACCCCTGATCGATCGTCAAGGGAGGTGTTTGGTCTTCTGTTGATGTTGACGCCCGCCGGTTTACTGTAGTACATGCCTTGTCTCTGGAACGCCTCCGTCGGCGTTGTCCTCGTACACCATCCTCGCAGTCCTCCAACCCGATGATGAGCATGCGGATGACCACGCCCTGCCTCGAGGCGACGAGATGCCGTTCTGCGCAACGTGGCGAACGAGGGACCGGTGATCTCACGTCCGGCACGAGACGCGCGGGAAATTCTGAGAGAGATGGCAGCGAGGGTGACGGGGGCGACGGATCGGGAGAAGGAGAACAGCTTGACAGGGGTACTCTGAACGAGGGACAGAACTCATGTTGGTCGTAGGAAAGGTCCAGCACGGACTCGATCAGCACGTTTTCTTGACATGGATACAGAGTCGGGGAGTTCCAACACATAGGGTATACCCGGAGTGAACGTGACCCCCATTGACCGGTCGACCCCCATGATCATGAATTTGTGGGGACTTTCTCAGTGAGTCGCCTGTCGGAAGCACCTGTCGGCTTGAAAGAAGAGATGACGACGACGACCCGTTCACCAGAGAGCTGGTTTGGTTTGACCACACTCTCCGTGGTACCAAGCTTTCACTGTAGATATGTCGCCAACTGCACGGAGGGGGTCCCGAGAATCTGATTAGTGGTTGAAATGTAGTCATTGCCCCATGCATCGCGATTACCGCGTGGCCCTGTGTGTACGACATGCTGTGGACCTTATATGAGTCCCTTCATATTGTCCCCGCCTGCACTCACCTCGCCTCGACGAAAACGCCAGCTTGTCAACAAACGAACTGCTATCGCGCTACCATGTCAAGCGTCGCACCATGTGAGGGCGACAACGATTATTCCCAGCCACATCCAGTCGCGGTGCTCATGGTGGCATCTCCAATAACATCGCTCGCACATCTCTCTGATGGAAGACGAATCGTCATTGGCTCTTGTGAGGGAATTGTTAGTGTCTGGGACGTGGAAAACGGGAAGCAAGAAGGGACCGACATGCGGGGCTGTGACGGCGCGGGAGACTGCGAGGTCGTTGTGACTCGGGATGGCAAGTACATCATCAGCACATTCTGGGGTGGGACAAGGATCAAATTCTGGGATGTCGAATCGCACCAGCTCGTCAAAGAACGAACTTGCTTCGGGTGTACGAGTATCGCAATTTCGCCTGACGATCGACTCGTTGCAATCCATTCAGAAACGACAATTTCTATTTATAGCACGGAGGACTTCAACCAAATCCGATCCGTTCAAGTCGGCAAATACGTCCGCAGCATCGCGTTTTCTCCCGGCGGCGACAAACTCGCATGTAGCACGAGCACAGACATCCGCGTGTACGACGTCAGCGATGGCACACGTCCGTTAACAGGCCACAAAAATTGCATCTGGGATCTGTTGTGGTCACACAGCGGCAGCAGGCTCTTCTCTGGCTTGGCAGATGGTGCGATTCGATGTTGGAATTCGGCTACTGGAGAACCAATTGGCCGACCGTGGACAGGCCACACCGACTGCATAACCTCTCTCTCCCTTTCCCCAGACGGATCAGTCCTTGCAAGCGCGTCCCCGGATAAAACCGTTCGTCTCTGGGATACATCTACCGGGGACCCTGTGGGAAAACCTCTTGAGCACAACAAGATTGTGAAGACAGTGTGTTTCTCCCCTTGCGGCGGATTTATCGCATCAGCGGAGGGCAGTAGGATATTTTTATGGAGAGTACCTACTGTCAGGGATGTCCTTCTAGCGTCAGCGTCCTTGTATTCACCACATGTACAGACACATCCAGCAACAGTTTTGGACGAGGGCATCCAATCAAGCCCACTTCCACCACCACCACCGTATCCGTCTTGCGTTCCTGAACAGTCGCCGGACTTTAGTTTCTATGTGAGTCGTTGCAAACCATTACCATCTGGATGATCGCTCATACTCCGAAGGCGAACGTACCATATCGTCTCACCACAGCTGCATCGAGACCGAATTCACTTCCTATTATAGATCCACGGGAGAGAAATTCCGAACGAAGCAATTCTTTGGGAGGGATACCAGATGGAGTGGATATCCGACTCTTCCTTCCAGACGTCTCCCTCGGGCCACTGGAACGCCAGCGCGTATTCGATCTACGCCTGCGCAAACTGGTGCGAGCATTCTTCTGTAGTCCGTGTGTGATCACGAATCTGCTTCTTGCAGCTTGACCTCGCAGCCACAGATGGACTTTGTGTTCCGTCCGATCTCATCTCACCACCGGGCCTGCAGAGCACTCTGACGACTAGCTCGGAACACATCTCGGATTCCGGTGTGCAGTCGGTGTGAGTAATCTCAGCTCGTCGCGTTCGTGTCTAGCCTGACCTGGAATCGTACCGGTGGGTAGGTGTGCGAGGCCGAGCGAATACCGCATCTCCGTCTTTCGCTCCGTGTCATCTTCAGGTGGCGACCCGAGAAAAAGTCGACGGATCGACAAGATCAAAGAGAGACTGATAGAAATGCTTCGTGAGTTGTCTCTCAAATCACACGAATTCCAGACACCCTCAACATTGCTCGACCACCGCTGTGCAGGCGGAGCTGGATTCATATTGTCTAATGGTCGGCTCCCATGGTCGACCCTGGAAGGAGACCTTGCGAAGAGAGGATACGTGATTTTGAATTGGCCAGAGGGAGTCGTCCGTGACAGAGATAAAGGTATCTCCGGCTTGGGGGCAGAAGACGCTGACAGACTCTACGATGCACTCTTTCGTGGCGAACATCGACTGAGATTCGTTCCAATCGGCAGTGGGGAGACGTTTCATCATTCATGCCACAGATTCGCTTACTCGCAACATTAGCGGAATTCGCACTTTGCAACGACGAGTCCAGTTCGCCGGGTGATGTAGCAGGACAAGACGGACCACGTGAAAGTGATCGACCATCAACCGGGAACCAGGCAAGGTTCAGAGTGACGACACCCAAATCGTATGTAGAACGCCCCAGCAAGAGACGACGCATGTAGGTAGGTGTTCCACTCACTTCTGTTCACTCCCTTTTACTACCTCAAACCCGTGGACAGCGTTGGGGTTCTTTCCGACTGATATATCACAAATCTTGCAACTGTACTTGTATCTCCAGGGTCAAACTCAAAGTTTCAAAGACCCTATATCATGAACGTTGTTTTGACGCTGTCCTGTATACTTACTAGTCTTCGGTAAGACGATGATATGTCAACCGAGAAAATAGATGATCTGTGCGACACACGACTGACGCAAAAAAAATACATTACCCCCAATCACTGGATCCGTCACGACTCCCACGCCGCGGTCAACCTTGGTTTGTCTGTGCTGTCATCGAGAGCGAACCTCATAACGAGTCTAACATGGAACGTCTGCATTTCGAGGACCCTGTTTGATGGTTAGCAAGGCAACCCTTTTTGGATGACAGCAAAATGGTTTAACGAGGCTCATTGATACCGATAATGTTCCCTGTCTGTCTCTTCGCCTACGAACGGTCGTTTGATTATTTCTTCGTATTTTGTCAGACTCGGTGTCCCAGCTGAATGGAGGAAGCGCACGCTGTGTCCTTTGTGTGACGGTTGCATCTTCCGTGGGCCACGTCGATATCAAATGCGTCACCAGAGCGTTGAGTACGAAGGAGAGCACCTGTCTGGTTGCAGAAAAACCGTCCCAGTTCGCCGTTGTATTGGACAAAACGAGAGTCTCTGAGTAAAGCTTAGACCAGGAAAACTGGTAGTGTGTTGCACAGAGACGTCTCGTGCACGTTCAAGCTTGTAAAGCATACGGGCTTAGCAGACGTGCTCACTGTGCCAAGGCGATGAGAGATGTATGATTGACAGAGCGCGGGAGAACCTTGCAGTAGTCCATCCTTGAAGTCGACGAAGACGTCGGGGAAGTCGGAGCAGTGCGTTGGGACTTCACATGGTGTGGTGGAAATTCGGACCTGGATACGGTCGAGATAATCCGTTCATACCCTCTCTCTCATGCTCACATTTCCCGAAATTCGATGGTCGGAAACCGTGCGGGTCATGGAAGGAACGGAGCAAAAGGCATGCAGCCACACTCGCCATGTTTCTAACTCAGACGATTCAGACGCCAGAATTCACAGCGAAAAGTTCCCAATTCGCCAAGTCAACGGCCGTTTCAGCTCAGTTCAGGCGCGCCAGCGTTTTCTTGGTTGGGGCATAGACGCCGATCATGTCCGTCTCTACCCTTGCTCTACTCGGATTGCCATGATCGTGGTCCTGCTCGGGCTTGCATCTGTTCTGTTCGTTATCGTACGCACACGCAAGTTACGATCTCCTGCGGGACTACCCCTCCCACCTGGCCCGAGGCCCATCCCTTTCCTGGGAAATGTGCTCGAAGTGGACACGGGCGCACCCTACCTCACATATACAA
>JBBPLU010000760.1:0-10897 GCA_038089935.1 Boletellus emodensis | reverse complement strand
GTTACAGCATTGGGTACGTTACATGCTGTTTATATACTATAGATAAAGCGGAGATAGAACTCTAAACATGAGTCTGGTTGACTCATATCGACTCATGATGACTCGTATCCAGCCATGTGATCATGCTGGGAGTCACTCTGACTCGGTATGACTTGGAATGACTCAGTTCCGAGTCAGTATGAGTCAGTAGGAGTCATTGTTGTAGAATGTTTCATATATCATCATGCACTGCCTCATGACTCATGCTGAGTCATGTTGAGTCATGGTGACTCAGTCCCTGACAACCAGTGAAACCTTTTTCCCGGTTTCTGGAGACTTAGAACAATTCCTAATGATTAGTGCACTTCATTAGTATAATTAGCCCCTGAAGCGATGTTTTCCGATGCTTCCGAGTGTTCCGAGCTTCCCGAGTTTCCGGTTCCGAGTTCCGAGCTTCCCGACCACTTCTAATCACTTCCGAGTGACTTTTTACTTGGTAACATCGGAACTTCGGGAACTCATTTCAGAACTTCCAGAATGTGTCCGGAACCTCCGGAACTCTTTGGAACTTATGTTATTAATCCTTATGTAGGATTTCAACAGAGGAATACATTATACAGTAGGTCGTTATAAATACCCAGACAGAGCTGTACCCACGGTCTATAAAGGGAATTGTCTCAGTATGGGCAAAGGTACCTTTGCCTAAATCGGGGAGGTGTCTGGTTATGGGTGGTGGTAAAACGTGACCACAGCAAGAGATGGGTCAAGGGGAGTGTAACGTCCAAAGTGATAGGAAGTGAATCTGAAACAAGATGACACTTACCCGGTTATGGAGGAATGGAAGACCGGGTAAGGGAGGTTATCAATCCCTTCGAAGGGTCATCCCTCAAGTACATATAACAAGTCATCAGCATAGACGGAACAAGCAAAAGGATGATCATAGAAGGAGTTGAACCACTGCTGCTCATGGACCAAAGCTTCATTTGTAACAATACCCCCGGGGTAGATCTGAATCTCCGAATCAGAATTGTTTATCGGCTGGGGCGGGTTCATCCTCGTCGAGAAGGGATTCCTCCAGATTCCTGGGGCAATTAGGTCTTCCATGTCCTCGTTCTCCGCAAGAGCCACAGATACGTTCCAGGCAAGCATATTGTGCATGTCCGGGAGCAGGAAGGTGGCAATAAGGGCATTGGTAATGGACACATGCTGCCATATAGTGACAGTTGGACCCACATTGGTAGCAGAGGACGTTCCCTCCAGTTCGGGAAGGGTTATTGGGGGAAGGCGAGGAAGTTCTCCTCGAAAGACGAGCATGCGATAGAGCATGTCTACCCAGTCTCGCAATAGATCCAGTTCCTCTTTGGAGTACTCGTTCCGGTCTGGGAGTGGGAGGCGGTATTGGGATTGGTTGGGCATTTCCGGGGAGGGAGTTCTGGTCGGGGATCGGCGTTCTAGAGTTAGGTCGAGCAGGGACGAGGTTGATACTTGGTACTCCTTGAGAAGGATTTCCCTGTGAACTGTCCTCTGGACTTGGCTGCGTGTCCTCTGAGAATGTGGAGGTTGCATCGGATATGGTCCAGTTTGCTCTGAACCAGGAGGGGTCCACATGATCCAGTGTATACTCTCCTTGTCCATAGTACCAATCTCATTCTTGAGGAGATAAGGAAGCTATCCGAAGGCGTAGTGATTCCCTGATCAAGTGGTAGGGAATTTCCGCGATGGCTTCATTGAGGTGGACTAACAAGGAAAACGAGGCGAGAGCTTCTCTGGCAGCAGTGAGGGAGGATAGTGCAAGACCAATACTATTCCTCGTATCGGGGGAAAGGTTTCCTTGAGCCCTATCTGAGGTTATTTGAGCGATGGTTGCCATTCAGGTTCGTAAGAAAAAGGAATAAAGGATCATGAACACGGGAAAGGAGGCTGTTCGCTGGCAGGTGGGAGTGCTTTCTAGTCGAAAGACTATAGGCAGATGTTCCAGGAGATCAAAGATCAACTGGGTGAGTTGGAATCAGGAAAGTCTCTCAGTTCGTAGAGGAGGGGATTCCTGGGACTGGTCTAAAGTGGGGATAGACATAACCCATATCGATTTTGAGAGGATCCCTTGTAATCTTGGCCAGAAGGAAATGGGATTTAAGGGAAAAGGGGGGATGAATTCAATAACTCGGTTGGAGTTTGAAGATCTGGTATGAATACGAGTGAAGATGGCCACAAATGTTTGGGAAGTTCCAGCTGGGGTCTTCCAGCTGGTCCACGAAAGGTTGAAAAAGGGGACGGGTGAGAAGAAAATGGATACACTGGCGCGGCGAAAGGATCACCACGGTTCAGGATTGTCCCAACTGCCATTTGTGGAGTCCTTGGTTGGAAAAGACAACGTGAAACTCAAAGCCCAACCAGGCTCTGGTTCCACAGGAGTTGGGATGGGGGTTCTGTTAACCGTAGGAACGTCCGTTCCCCACGAATCGGGGGTGGTAGTAGGCAGAGGGCGACAGGGTCGAAAGGATACCCCGTATCACAGTGTTTCCTCTGCTGAGGATTTGCCGGTGGGTGTCCCAAAGGCAAAAGGAAACTAAAAAAAGGGGGAGGAAGATGAAACCAAAGTAGAGGGCGAGAAGGGTGAAGGCCGAATCGGAGAGGGAGAACATTTTGTAGCTATGGTTTACAGTGAGCTCGTGTCAGTTTCTTCGTCCAGTTAAGGGGAAAGCCTGGGGATGCGCAGCTTTATATTCCGAAAGTAGTGCCTGGGAATCTGTCAAGTTCCGTTCCAGCTCCCAGGTGTTTTCTGTGGATGAGTAACCCTTCCATCGGATCAAGTACTGCCTTTGTGTTCCGGTACCTCTGTGGGAGAGAATTTGATCTATTTCGTATTGTTCATCTCCGTCGATGACGTCAGGTGGCGGGTTGACAAAGTTTGGTCCGAATTCGTCGGTTTCCTTGTAAGGGTGTAAGAGACTAGCATGGAATACAGGGTGAATCCGCCAAGTGGGGGGAAGGCGAAGTTTGTAGGCAATGGGGGTGACTATGTGTTCGATCTCAAAGGGACCTTCTCGTTTGGGGGCGAGCTTCTTGGACGGATAATGTAGTTCCAGGTTCTTGTTATCCAGCCACACTTTATCACCACGTTTCCAGGGGCGGAACTTAGTCCTGATCCGTTCCTTCATTGCTTGCTGTGCGATCTGATGGGCGTGTTGTGCTTCTGTCTGTGCTTTCTCCAAAAGGGTAAGCCTTTGTTCTAAAGCTGGGAGGAAGGTTTTCCCGAGAGAGGGGTAGACACGAGGTTCATAGCCCATCATTAATGAAAACGGGGATTGTTTTGTCACGGAATGTGCTGCGGAATTGTGGGCAAACTCTGCCATTGGGAGGAGTTCCGTCCAGATCATGGGGTTCCCTTGGCAGAAGATGCGGAGATACGTTTCCAGTTCTTGATTGACACGTTCGGTTTCTCCGTCCGTTTGTGGGTGATAAGCGGTGGATAGGGCTATGTCATATTCCAAGAGGTGGGCTAACTCTCGTGCAAAGGCAGAGGCGAATTGGGGACCTCTGTTAGAGGTACATTTGTCATGGAGACCAAATCGAGGGAAGACGTTATTGAAAAAAAGTTGGGCGACACCTTTTGCATCGATGTCTGAGTGGCAAGGAGAGAAAATTACCCCCTTTGTAAGCCCTTGGTCAACCATGACCAGGACAGCATCATAACCATGAGAAGGAGGTAGGGCGGTGATCAAATTAGTGGAAACGAATTGGAAAGGACGCGTCGCGTTTTTGAGGGGAATCAAAGGTGGGACGGTGGAATGAGTGATTGTCTTATTTGCTTGGCAGACGGCACATCCTGCAACGAAACGGCGAACGTAGGTGCTCAATCTGGGCCACCAGTAGTCTCTCTGAAGGAGGTTTTGTAAACGGAAAATCCCAGCATGTGCTCCGGCAGGAGAGGCATGTATGGAATGCACCAAATCGTGACATACACTTTCCAGCACGTAGAGATGATTCTTGAAGTAGAGGAGATTGTTGTCGTATCGCTAGTCAGATTGGTGAGTTCGTGGGAATAGAGGGGATCCCTCCTGCAGGGCTTTAAGTGCAGAGAGTACCAAGGGATCCGTTGGGGAGGATTCAGAAAGTTTATCCCGAAGGGCCGTATCGATGATTCGAATGAAGTGGTCTTCCGGAATGAGGATTACATTCTGGTTATCATGGGAGATGTCCACTTCCGCTCATCTGGAGAGGGCATCTGCTGGTCTCATCTGGGTTCCTGGAGTGTGCTGAAACTTAAGGTCGAAATCTTGGAGGAATAACATCCATCTAGCCTGTCTTCGTGACAGTTTGTGAGGTTGTTTGAAATAGGCCAGGTTTTTGTGGTCGGTGAGTATAGTGACCGGGTGTTCCATTCTGGTGAGGTATTGTCGCCAGTCTTCTAGTGCACGAATAATGGCAAGTAACTCCCGATCATAGATGTCGTAGTTCCGTTCCTCCAGAGAAAATGTTTTTGAAAAGTATGCGCAAGGATGGAGATCACCATTGTTATCCTTTTGCATGAGCACTCCTCCGCAAGCAGTAAGTGAAGCGTCTGTCATTATCCAGAAGGGTTTCTCCATCTTCAGAAGTTGGAGCACAGGTTTCGTCAGGATGGCCTGCTGTAAGGTTTTGAAAGCTTTTTGACATTCAGAGATCCAGTTCCAAATTGTCGACTTCTTAGTTAAGTCGTGGAGGAGACGGCTGATCCCAGAAAAGTTTGGTATGAACTTTCTGTAGAAATTGCAAAATCCTATGAATGATCTGACTGCTTTAACCGTTGTTGGCGGGGTCCATTTGTGGATGGCTTCTAGTTTGACCGGATCGAGAGTGATCTGCCCTGGTCATACGATCAGCCCAAGGTATTCCATCTCAGTTACATTAAACGAGCATTTTGAAAGTTTCAGATAGAGTTTATGCTCTCTCATCCATTGTAGGACCTGAATGGTTCTTCAATGATGTTCCTCTGGGTCGTTATCCGTATGTATGATGAGGTCGTCCATATAGATCTCCAACCATCCTTCTGCGATCATATCTCCGAAGATGTTGTTCATCATTGCCTGAAATGTTGGAGAGGAATTACTCATTCCGAAGAACATTACCAGTGGCTCGAATAGTCCCAATGGGGTGATGAAGGCTGCTTTCCAGGTATCATTGGGATTTATGAGCACATTGTTATACCCCCATCGGATATCGAATTTGGAAAAGAGGGTGGCATCTTTTAGTTTATCGATGAGATCTGGGATCAAGGGAAGGGGGTAGGCATTTTTGATGGTGTGCTCATTGAGGTATCTATAATCCTGGCAGGGACGTAATCCCCCATCTTTCTTCTGAACGAAGAAGAATGGTGAAGCTTGAGGGGATTTCGAAGGCTTGATCTTCCCCGATTTCAGATGTTCGGCGATGAAATCTTTACAGGCCTGGAGTTCCTTTGGGTTTAACGGGTAAGCTTTTGCCACCTTAGGTACAAATGAGTCATTGAGTTCGATAGCATGGTTGTATGGTCAAGAGGGTGGTAATTCTCCTTCAGGGGGTTCTCCAAATACATCTGAGTATTCTTGATATCGAGACGGCAACATGATTTCGTTTTTAGTTGCTTTTTGTGCTAACTCTGTGGAGAGAGTGGTGTGGGCTATCATTTATTTTTGTTCTAGATAGTGAATCAGGTATCGCTGATCTACAGGATCTCCAGTGTTAATTTTTGAGTCGGAAATGGAGATCCTCCCTTCTGCCCAGTCTATCTTTGGATTGACGGCTCGCAGCCACGTCATTCCTAAAATGGTTTTCTCATTTCCACAGTCTATCACCATGAACCTGGTTTTCTCTTTTCGATTTCTAGTTTGAAGGGAAAGAGTCACAGTCGATCTTATGGTTCCGTTTTTATTCGGGGTCCCGTCCACGTTATGTGCTAGGATCGGTTGTCATAGCCATTGGGTTTTTAACCCATGTTGTAATACCAGGAATTTGCTAATGAAGCATCCTGTTGCTCCACTGTCGATAAGTGCCGTAGCTTCAATGGTTTTCTCGTTGTTCGTAAGATGAATGGGGATTTTGATTGCTCTAGAGTTTGGTCCAGATACAAATACAGGAGCAACAATTATAGGGGAGGGAAATGGAGCCATTGACCTCGGTTTCCCTTTCAAAAACCCTCCGAAGTGGTTAACTTTCGCACTTCCTCTTCATCGGCTGAGATGCATACTTTGAGAATACGAAGGAGTTCCTCTCTGGGAAGTTCAGATCCATCAAGGAACTTAGAAAGGTCGTCTTCTACAACTTCCACCGCTTTTATTGCCTATGGCTTGGGGCGAGATCCAGTTTTGGGTGATCTCTTTCCTCCTTCGGTGCGAGGATGGTTAGATGATCGACAGCCCACTCAATGACAAATGAAGCATTGGTTGTTCCTCATGTGGGTTGCTCGTTCTACCCGGGTAAGTCGAATGGCGTTGACATCCATCGCGTTAGGATCTCTGGTGGAGCGAGAAGATCCTCCTCCTGGAAGGGGAATGTAGTTCCTTCTTTCTCTTAGCTTGCGCAGCCTTAGGATATTCTCGTTGAACACCTGTGCCTTCTTGATCCAATCCCTCCATTTCGTCGGCTGAGGATTGATTGTTGCCATCATGTTGGCCAGTTTATAGTCTACCCCTCGTTGGAGGACATCTATGAGGACATTGTCATGTCCAACATCCATTTCGGCTCGGCCCACGGCCAGCTTGAAGCTCACTATGAAAGCGTCAAAGTCGCCTCTCTTCTCTCTGGGAGTCAGGCCGCTTTCTTTGTCGTTGCGGTACTGCGATTGTCGCATGTCGTAGAGATTGTTCCTAGATCTCTCCTTTTCTCCAGTCGGCACAAATGAGGTGGAGAAGTCTTCCATGAACTGGTCCCACATTACCCCAGTTCCGGCTGCTAATCCTTGCAGTTTCTTGTAGTAGGATTCGGCGAATACTGCCCCTCTGCCTTTGCTCATCTTGTTAAGGCAGGTTAAAATCATAGCCTTGTCATTATTCCTATACGTTCCTTCATTGATGATGAAGTATGCCAACATGGCTAGCATCCATCACTGAGCATCAGCGGCATCTCCTGAAAAGTCGGCGGGTAAGGCTGCTTTCAGCTCAGAGGTTCGTTTGTTATTTCCTGACATCTTGATGTCGTCTTCTTCTTCTTCTTTTTTGATGGAGAGTACTCTTATCTGTGGAATAGGGGAAGGTTCGAACGGGAGGACGGGTCCAAGGGTCTCCTCGGTGGGTTTCGTGCGAGGTGGGGGAGAGTTGTGCGAGGGAAGTGCGAACTCTTCTGTTTCAGTGGTTAGGACCGGGGGAGCGAGAGTCCTAGACGTTCTTCTCTTCCTTCGGGAAGTTAGGAGGGGGTTTGGGGGAGGTTGAGGTCTTCGAGAACTGGAGGCTATCCTAGTGGATGGTATGGGTGACGCCGCCTGGTAGGGATTTATAAAATCCGGTACCGATGGTTGGAGAGATGGGGAGCGGGGATGTTCAGGTGCGTCTACTGGGATAGCGTCGTCAGAGTCATCCTCGGCAGGAGATTGGTATGACGTGGTGGGAGTGGGAGAGTCCTACTGCAAAGAGCAGGGACAAGAAGAGAGCTAGTTCTTTTGTTATGTATACGCGAAGTTCCAGAGCGTACTTGTGCAACAATAGTCGATGTTGAAGTCGGAAGTCTCGCTATCCTCTTCGGGACTCGCGGAGGAACCAGAACTAGCGCGTAGATTGCATAGAACTAGCTGAGGAATACATTGTACAGTAGGTCATTATAAATACCCAGACAGAGCTGTACCCACAGTCTATAAAGGGAATTGTCTCAGTATGGGCAAAGGTACCTTTGCCTAAATCGGGGAGGTGTCTGGTTATGGGTGGTGGTAAAACATGACCACAGCAAGAGATGGGTCAAGGAGAGTGTAACGTCCAAAGTGATAGGAAGTGAATCAGAAGCAAGGTGATACTTACCCGGTTATGGAGGAACGGAAGACCGGGTAAGGGAGGTTATCGATCCCTTCGAAGGGTCGTCCCTCAAGTACATATAACAAGTCATCAGCATAGACGGAACAAGCAAAAGGATGATCATAGAAGGAGTTGAACCACTGCTGCTCATGGACCAAAGCTTCGTTTGTAACAGAGTCAAACCACTGCTGCTCAAAGGCTATCGCCTCGTTTGTAACACGAACCACTGCTGCTCGAAGGCTATTGCCTCGTTTGTAACATGGGTCTCACACTGTGCACAATCCCTTTGTTGCTGCACCCACAAGTGAGAAGTGGACTGTGATGCTGTAACCACACACCAATCACCTCCCACTCTCATTAATATCTCCACTTTATCTATAGTATATAAACAGCATGTAACATACCCAATGCTGTAACGGAATTCATTCCTGGTTTCATTTCCTTCCCAACCTCACTGAGATCACCACCCCACATGAAACCTTATCTTATCACAATCACAGTACCTTAACAAGGTACTGATACTCTACCAAGTCGAAACTCTGCTATCACAGTGAGTCTCACACTGTGCACCATCTCTTCATTGCTGTGCCCTAAGTGAGAAGTGGATTGTGGTGCTATAACCACACACCCATTCTCTCTCACTCTCATTATATTCTTGTTGAATACCTGAGCTTTTTTGATCCAGTCCCTTCATTTCGTCAGCTGAGGGTTAATGGTAGCCATCATGTTTGCTAACTTGTAGTCCACTCCTCTTCAAAGGACATCTATAAGGACATCATCATGTCCTTCATCCATTTCTGCTCAGCCCACGGCCAGCTCAAAGCTTGCTATATAAGCATCAAAGTCACCTCTCTTCTCTCTTGGAGTCAGGCCAGTTTCTTTATTGTCACAGTATTGCAATTGTCTCATGTCATAGAGGTGATTCCTAGATCTTTCCTTTTCTCCAGTTGGTACAAATGAAGTGGAGAAGTCCTCTATGAAATGGTCCCAAGTGATCACTGTCCCACCCTGCAATCCTTACAGTTTCTTATAGTATGATTCAGCAAATACCACTCCTCTGTCCTTGCTTATTTTATTTAGGCAGGTCAAGATCATTACTTTGTTGTTGTTTCAATATGTTCCTTCATTGATAATGAAGTAGGCCATCATGGCCAACATCCATCGCTGCACATCAGCAGTTTCTCTGGAGAAATCAGCAGATAGGGCCACTTTCAACTCAGTAGTTCTCTCATTGTTTCCTGACATCTCTATGTCTTCTTTTTCTTCCTTGACTAGGAGTACATTTATCTAGGGAATAGAAGATGGTTCGAAAGGGAGAATGGGCTCAAGAGCTTCTTCCATGGTTAACACCCTAGGTGGAGAGGATCTAAAGGGGAGGGCTAGTTCCTCAGTTTCTTCAGTTGTTAGTACTGGTAGGGCAGGGGTTCCCAAAGGTCTTCTCCTCCTTCTGGTAGTAAGCAGGGGATTGGAAGGGGGTTGAGGTCTCCTAGAGCTAGAGGCTACTCTAGTAGAAGGTACCAGTGATGCTGCTTGGTAGGAGTTTATATAGTCTGTTACAGATGTTTGAGGCAAGGGTGAGGAGGAATGTTCTGGTACTTCTACAGAGATTGTTTCATTGGAGCCATCCTCAACAGTGTTACGTATACGCGAAGTTCCGGAGCGTATACTTGAAGTAACTGTCGATGTCGAAGTCGGAAGTCTCGCTATCCTCTCAAGGACTCGTGGAGGGACCAGAACTAGCGTGTAGATTGCGTAGAACTAGCTGGGGAATACATTGTACAGTAGGTCGTTATAAATACCCAGACAGAGCTATACCCACAGGCTAAAAGAGGGATCGTCTAAGTATGGGTAAAGGTACCTTTGCCTATATCGGGGAGGTGTCTGGTTATGGGTAGTGGGAAAGCGTGACCGCAGCAAGAGATGGGTCAAGGGGAGTGTGACGTCCGTTGTGATAGGAAGTGAACCGGAAATAAGGTGACGCTTACCTGGTTATGGAGGAACGGAAGACCGGGTAAGGGAGGTTATCGATCCCTTCAAAGGGACATCCCTCGAGTACATATAATAAGTCATCAGCATAGACAGAGAAGGAGAAAGGATGATCATAGAAAGAGTCGAACCACTGCTGCTCAAGGACCAACACTTCATTTGTAACAAACAGGGGCTCAATAAGATGTGGTGGGAATGGATGAGTCCTACTGCAAGAAGCAGGGACTGAAGAGAGCTAGTTCTTTTGTTATGTAGATGTGTAGTCCTGAGTACAGAGTTGGTCAAGAAGTTGAATGACTCACTATCTGATGATGGACTCGTGGAGGAACCAGAACTAATACATTGATTGTGTAGAACTAGCTGAGGAATACAGCATACAAGACAATCACTATAAATACCTAGACAGAGCTGTACCCCTATGTCTAAATCAAGAAGTCATCTAAGTATGGTCAATGGTACCATTGACCAAAATGGGGAGGTATCTGGTTATGGGTTGTGGGAATACATGACTGCAGCAAGAGATGGGTCAAGGAGAGTGTAGTGTCTGTTGTGATAGGGAATGAGTCATGCTGCAAGTTACACCTACCCAGTTATGGAGGAATGGAAGACTGGGTAGGGGAGGTTATTGATCTCATCAAATAGGCCATCCTCAAGTACATATAATAAGTTGTCAGTATAGGGAACATAGGTGAAAGAATGGTGGGAAAGCATATTGAACCAATGGTGCTCCATAGTGGTTGTCTCGTTTGTAACAAGAGGACTCAAGGAATACACTTGTATTGCATAGATCAAGAGTGGAGATATGTACATGGATGCAATTCTACAGTTTAAATAGTGCAAAGAAAGTGCATGGACCAAGGGGATGCATAAGTGAAGAAATCCATAGAATGTGATGGAAATCAGAGAACTAAGTAAGCAATGATGACAGTCATTGCTGCAAGATGAAAGAGAAAATAGATAAAAGACTAATGAAG
>JBBPLU010000759.1:0-10910 GCA_038089935.1 Boletellus emodensis | reverse complement strand
AAGAACCCATCTCTGCCCTCCTGGAGATTGAAGATGATGATGAAGAGGAAGGAGAAGTCCAGAAGGTGTCCCTTCTCAGACAGGATTTTTGAAATGGAGGCCTCAGTCGATGTGAGCCCCCTCTCCTAGAACTTCATGTATGCCCCTGCTTGTATCTACTGCTAAGAAATCGATTCATATCCCCATCTCCCTGATAGAACCCTCACATACTCTCAAAGCTGTCAAAACCCCTGTCCTTGTCAATAGCAGCACGAATATCTGTTGCCTTGACTGGCAGTTTGCTCGCAAACACCACATACCCCTCACCCAACTTGACAAACCCATCCCTGTCCAAAATGTAGACCAAACTATAAACAAAAACAGGGACATCCTCTACACCACTGACCTTTATGTCCACATCAGCAGAATCCTTCACAAGGTTCTCTTCCATATTATCCATTGTGGAACAGAGAACATTATCCTAGGAATGCCATGGCTAAAACAGGCCAACCCCACCATTGACTGGACTGAGAGAACACTCTCAATTCCCACCTCTTCCAACCAAACCCATGAGTTAAACTCCCAATACACCACTGATGAACTTCATCATGCAGTGAAACTCCACCCCCAACTGTCTAACTCTCCTCACCCCATCTGACATATTGATGCAGATGAACAATGGGACAAATGCCTTTACAACTACCTCAGCTATGAAACCCAGGACCAATTCAATGTCTGTGCCACTGAAGTTTGTATCCTTCAAAGAATGATCAAAAGGGGAGTCAGATTCTATGCTGCCACCCCAAAGAAGGCCAGGCTCATTACCAAACTCACCACCACCACCAAGCTAGCCATGCAGGCTGAGCTTACCAAACTGAAGGTTACCCTTCCTCCCAAGTACTCTGCCTTCTCCTCGGTCTTTACCAAAAAAGTAGCAGACTACGTTCTCCCATCATGACCCTATGACCATGCTATCTCCCTTGACAAATTCTTTGTCTCCAAAGTCAGGAAACTCTATCCCTTTCTCCTGATGAATGAAAGGTGGCTGAAGATTTCCTCAATGAAAACCTCCACACCAGAAAGATCCACCCTTTGAACTCCCCTTAAGCATCACCCTTTTTCTTTGTTAAGAAAAAAAATGAAGGTCTTTGTCCTTGCCAGGACTATAGATACCTCAATGAACATACCATCTGTGATGCCTACCCTCTCCCTCTCATTCCAGATCTAATTGACAGTCTCAAGGGAGTGTCGATATTCTCCAAGTTCAACGTTCGTTGGGGATACAACAACATCATGATCAAGACTGGAGATGAGTAGAAGACAGCCTTCATCATGTATAAAGGCCTCTTTGAACCAACAGTGATGTTCTTTGGCCTCACCAACTCCCCTGCCACGTTTCAACACTTCATAAACAACTTGTTCAAAGATCTCATTGTAGAAGGATGGCTCATCATCTATATGGACAACCTCCTTATCTTCTCCCCTAATGCCACAGTCCATGAAGAATGAACTAAACATGTTCTCTAGTGAATGCAGGAACTTGACTTACACCTCAAACTAGAAAAGTGTAAGTTCACTGTCACTGAGGTTGAATATCTCAGTATGATAGTGAAACTGGGACAACTCACCATGGATCCTGTCAAACTCACTGGCATAGCGGACTGGCCCATCCCTCAAAAGGTCAAAGATGTCCGCTCCTTCCTAGGTTTCACCAACTTCTATTGGCAATTTATCCCCAACTACTCCTCCATCGCCTGCCACCTCATTGACATGACCAAGAAAAACCTTGCCTGGGACTGGACACTCCAGTGTCAACAAGCCTTCAATACCCTCAAGGGTATATTCCTCTCAAAACCTGTCCTCTATCTCCCTGACCCCTCCCAACCCTTTACCATCACCACTGATGCCTCAAAACATGCTTCAGAAGGAGTCCTTCTCCAAACCAATATCAATGGTGACTGGCATCCATGCTCTTATCTCTCTCAGTCATTTTCTCCTCCTGAATACAATTATGACATATATGATAAAGAACTGCTCACTATCATCCATGGCCTTAAAATGTGGCACCACTACCTCCACAGTTCCCCCTTCTCTGTTCAGGTCTTCATGGATCACAAGAACCTCACATTCTTTCATCAGCCCCAGAAGCTCAATTGCCACCAAGCTTGATGGCTTCTCAACTTCACTGACTATGACCTTAAACTGATCTATGTCCCTGGGAAACTCCTCACCATTCCCGATGCCCTCTTCTATCAACCCAATCTCATCCCTGATGACAACATGGACAACAACAACACCACCCTCCTCCCCCCTTCCCTCTTTGTCAATCTCATTGACACCAAACTCTCTCAGAAGCTAGCTGCTTCCTTCTTCTCTGACCCCCTTGTCCTAGACTCCCTCTGTGCTCTTGATGGAGAAGTTCTCCTCAAATTCCACTCCTACCTCTCAGATTGGCACTTTGATGCTGATGTCCTTACTTATCAGGGTCATGTTTATGTTCTCACTGATTTCAACCTTCACTGTACCATTGTCTCCTGTTCCCACAACCATCCCTCCACCAGACACCCTAGTTACTTGAAAACTTGCCAACTGGTCGCTGCTGAATTCTGGTGGCTGGGCCTCACCCAATACATCCAGCAGTACATTGAAGGCTGCACCATGTGCCAGCAAAACAAGGTAAACACCCACCCAATGACACCCCTTCTCATCCCTATTCTCTCCCACTGCACCCACCCCTTCCAGCAGATCTTCTGTGACCTCATCACAGGTCTCTCCTCCTCTGCCAGCTTTGACTCACTCTTGATCATGGTTGACCATGAGCTTACTAAGGAGGTAATTCTCTGCCCCACTAAACAAACTGTCACCACCAAGGGCATTGCCCATCTATTTTTCCACAAGGTCTATATCCATTTCAGGTTATATGACAAAATCATCTCAGACCATGGCCCCCAGTTCACCTCTGTCTTTGCAAAAGAACTAGGAAACTTGCTCGGATACTCTCTCACACTCTCCACCACTTATCACCTACAATCAGATGGAGAAACCGAATGTGTGAACTAGGAGGTCGAGATCTACCTCCAGATCTTCTGCCAAGAAACCCCCTTCTCTTGGTCCAAAATGATCTCTCATGCTGAATTCACACACAATCACTGCCCTCACTCTGTCACTGGCAAGTCCCCATTCTTCCTCATGATGGACTTTGAACCTTGTCCCCTCTCCATGGTCATCTTCACCTCTTCCCTTCCTGCAGTAGAAGCATGCCTTAAGCTTCTCTCTGCAGCATGCAATGAAGCCCTCGCCACCCACACCCTTGCCCAACAAGTCATGAAATCCCACTCCTTCAAGGGTTTCAAACCATTCACCAAAGGAGACAAGGCCTGGCTTGAAGCCAGAAATCTAAAACAACACATCACCTCTCCCAAACTTACTCTAAAAAGGGAAGGACCCTTCACTATCACCAATGTCTTATCCCTGATCATGTACAAACTCTGCCTTCCCAAAACGTGGAAGATCCATAACGTCTTCCACACTTCCCTTCTAACTCCCTATCATGAAAATGACGTCCATGGGAAAAACTTCTCAAAACCACCTCCCAACCTCATCATAGGAGAAGAAGAATATGAGCTCAAATACATCATACATCACTGCAGCCCCTCTGGCAACCAGCAATACCTCATCTGATAGAAAGACTACACAGCTGAGGATGACTCATGGGAACCAGAATGGAACTTGAAACATTCAAGGTCCACTCTCATGGAATATAAAAAGGCTCATCCCTCTGCCTTCCCTCCCAGCTCCTCTTGATCTCATACCCCCATCATCAACTAACATGTCTGATGCCCCCGCCTCTCCCCCTCTGGTTTCCACTCCCAGTATCGTTCCCCCTCTGTTCACTTGTCACCTCTGTCCTTACAAAGACCCCACCAATGACATCTGCCTCCTGATATCCCTTATGATCCAGGATCCAGGATTCACCCTCCTTGTTGACTCTAACCTTGAATGTAGCTCACCTCTTTATACCCTACACCAAGCATACATAGATAGTTCCTTGATTCTTCTACATATCAATTGCCTACGAGACACTGCAGGTCACCCCATCCCCCTTTCTATTTCTCCTATCCTTCAACAGCACTGGGCACATCAACAGGATTTGCTTCTCACCGCCATGTACCAGCTAGGGATAGATGACTTCCTTCGGGATGTTGACCAATATGCAGCCACCTTGCTGCCACTGAACTCCACTCTCCTGGCAACTAGACTCCCTGCTAGCAACCATCCTAGTCCTCCCCTTCTTGTCCCATCCCAGTGAACCACTGCCCCTTCAGAATGAACTGAGACTCTTGTTACACTGTCAAGAATCACCAGCCCCACCACTCATCATGTCATGTTTGATGTAACCCCATCGTCATCATTGTCCCCTTTCACTACTGAAGAAGAAGAAGTCTTGGACCAAGCAGAATGTCTCAACTGCCCTACTGAACCCTTACCACCCAATCATCATCAGTACTCCTAGGCGTACTTCGAGTGCCGTTGTCTTGGTCATATCCATATTGCATGTCCCCTATATTAATGCCCTTACTGCCTCCACTTCTCTCCAGGCCATACCCAAGTCCACTGCCCTCTTTGTTGATGCATCCCCATGTCATCTGTTATGATTTCTTCCCCATTTCCACATGTATTCATCCTATTTCTACTCTGTCCTTATGCTTTCCCTATCTTTGGTTGGTTCTTCCATTCACATGATCATTTCTTACTCATTGCAGGTAATCCACAGATCTATGTTTGTCTCCTTTAGCCTTTTCCTTTATTTCTCTTTTGTCCCATAACAACACTAGTCATCATCATTTACTCACTTGTCCACTTTCCATCAGATTCTACGGTATTCTTCACTTACGTGGCCCCTTGGTCCATGTGCATTCATCCTACTATTTAAGCTGTAGTATCATATATGTATTCTCCATTCTCGTTCTATGCAATACAGTGTATTCTTGAGTCCTTCTTAGTCTGATCTTTTGATCACATCCTTAGTCTATTCCAACCAAGGAACATATAGTTTCTCTTAGGGCTGAGTTGTACCTCTTCGTGAGCATCCTGCTCTTCGGTCAGTCCAAGCACACTTGAGGTACACATCCACGTAACATCATCCCCCTCCACATCCTTATGTTGATTTAGTTGACGCCCCAGTTCTTCCTTGTCTTCTGCTGCCACATCTAACCATGCCACCACTACATAGCCTTCCACTTGGGAACCTACTGCCCCCATCCCTGTTCCTCCTTGTCGATGGTTGGAAGAATGATTAACCACCCCTCTCTATGAACTGGACTCTGGAGATGTCTGGGACAACTTCACATATGCCAACATGACTGGCTCCCCTGGCCCCTCCTCTCATGATTTCTAGACTGGTAGTCTCAATTCTACTAAGGGGGTAATGTTATGTTTTCTCCTTTTCTCCTCTATCTTGTACTCTTTTCCTACAATTATGCTTACCCTTTCTTCCTTGCTCCTCAATCCACCCAACCAGATACTCAGTCATTCATGCTTACCTTTAGATCTGATTACCTGGATCCTTTGTCATTACCAATTACTCTACATCTAATCCAACTCAGACTTCCTTTTCCTTGTTTGTCTTTTCACATCATCATGATGACTTCCTTTTTCCATTATTCTTCAAATATGGTAGTTGGTCTGTATGCCTCACAGATGGATATATAAACCCCAGTAGTCTAGCCTTGTACCCTAAGCTAGACTTACCTAGCAATCACCTTTGTTTCCCTTCATCTCTCGTCCACCAACCAGGAAGCCCCTGGTCTGGCAGTACCCTTGATATCATAGGAAATCCCTCGATGACCCTTGACCCTCGTACCCTCCATTGGAAGACCCTTCAGATCAATGTCCCTCATCACTCGTCCTCATCCTTTGCCCACTAGGTCTATGCTCATCCCTACCTGGGCCAAGTGTAACACTGCCAGGTTACCTAGGAGGTTGGTACATAGAAGATGGTAGGTCAGACTGCCAGGTGAAAGTCTGTGCTCCAATACTTCATCTTAATTCTCTTCACATAGACACTTACAATACCTTTTTGTCTATGAATTCCCTTATGCTTTTTGACATTTTTCTTCCTTATGTATGCCATTCACAGACAATTGTTCTTTATGATAAAGAAGAACAATGCTGAATTCCTAATCCTCATTACTTCAAGGAACTTGCAATCATGCCTCTTCCTTCTTGGTATCAAACACTTTTATTAGAAAAAAAACAATTGTATTTTTCTGTTTTGAAGTACGTGGCCACCACCTCCTCTCCTCCTCCAGATACTCCCTCTGCTCCTCTGCCCTGCTCATTGGACCCTCTCTCCTCCTCACTTCCTTTTGGCTCTCTTCTTTCTTCTACTACAGCACCTCCATTGCCGGGGGGATTTGGATTTTCATCCTTTCCAATGACAACTTTAAGACAGACTTCAATCACAATTCCAATGATAGTACTACAGCCCACACAGCCAACTCCAGCTCCTGCTGCTCCAAACCCATATTTAAACATGATTCATACAAATGCTAACACTCCATTTATTAGATCTCCAGTTGCACAAATAATATTCCCTTGGGCATTTTAATCTATCTTCATCATGTCTTCTATCAAACTCAACTTGACTCTTGCCTGCGAACAACCCAAACTTACAGGCTATGCCAACTACACGATATGGCCTGCCAGAATGCGCTAGTTCCTAACCTTGACAAACTGGTGGAAGATTACATCTGGCATGGCTACATACGCAAATCAAACCACCGCAGCTGACCAAGCCACTTGGCTTGAGCAAGACCAACAAGCTGTCTCACTTATAGTGCTCTACATCACTGATGACATGCAACATTATGCCTCCTATACCCACGACACAAATCACAACAGTCTTTCAAAGAAGTTATGGGATGATCTTGAAGCCACTTATTTTTCCAAAGGAGTTACTGGACAGTTTTACCTGTTCCAAGAAGCCATTCATGCCAATATCTCTGACCACCATAACATCAAGATTGCAAGCAAGATCAATAAGCTCTTAGCTATCTTCAATGAATGTACTAAATCTAGCCTATCTTTGTCAGAACAACTCAAGGCCATGATACTCCTAGTGGCTCTACCCCATTCCTACAATCCACTTGTCTCCACAGTGGTTCATACCATTGAATCAGCAGACTTTAAAGCCAACAAGATTAAACTGAAGATTTTGTCAGAGTACCAACTTCGAAGAACTGGAGGCACTTTAATCAATCATGCACATGCCAGACCAACACAGGCTTGACCTGTGGTTCAACAACAAGTCCCATCAGGATCAAATATACCCCTTGTCAACCATATCTCCACTGTTTGATGTGCACCAACCAAAATGAAGTGCACATGTTGTGAACTATCAAACCATATAGTTGATTGCTGTTAGAAACAGGAAAGAGAATCCTGAAACCAAGCCCAGCGACCTTCTCAAGCAGTACCACTTCAGAAGAGAATTGGTCCACCCAGACCAAACAATCAATTCCACAATGTGAACCCTCAATACCAGCAGAGACCCTCTCGATGTCAATACCAACACCCTACTATGAGGAGAATGCGAGGAGGAAGAAAAGGCAAAGGGAGAGCATATGAACTGATCAGTGACACCTATGAGTATGATGACACATTTGCTAACCTAGTTCTTTACCAGACTAGAGGACCAGCCTATGGTCAAGTTGAGGTTATTGATGACTTAGACTATGTCACATCCATTGAACCTATCCCTGAAAAAGCCAATTACCCATCTGATGAAGTGGAAACCAGCTGGGATAGAGACAATCAAGATATAGATGTTGAGCCTGAAATCTCCAGACTGCCCTTTCAGCATTGTTCCTCCTTCTAGATTCCTAATGGGAGGAACTGATTACAAGGGAAAAAGCAAGGCTATGGTGGAATCCTAGGCAGAGGATTGGGAACAGGAGTATGATATAGAAGGAGGATATGAACCTGCATATGTATGAAGCAGAGGACTTTGAAGGAGAACCAATCTATGATGATTATGATTATCCTTCATTTGTCTCAAGCTCAACCCTGGGAGTGCTGGTAAATGTGATTGAGACCTGAGAGTGTTGGATGATTGACAGTGGATGCACTGATCATATAACACCATACCTCAGAGACTTCACTCATATCAGTTCCCACACACATTATGTAACAACAGCCAACAGAGATTCTATGGAGATGTTCAGTCCTGGAACTGTGATCTTCAAACAAAAAGAGTTTAAAGGACCTGCAGTCATTTTACACAGAGTTTGGCATGCACCATATGCTTCCCACAGATTACTTTCAGTTACTGCTCTAACCTCCAAAGGTTATAGATGTGAGATTACAACAGACACCAAGATCTGGGATAAACAGGGGCAATTGGTCATACAAGCATCTAGCTGTATCCCTGGAAACTCTCTGTATTGGTTTGCTTCACTGGCAATGCACCCTGCACAGAGCTCTACCAGTGCTTTAACCCTGTCAGATCATCAATCTTTCAATTTGTAGCACCAACACTTTGGCCATCTATCTCCTCAAGCATTGAGACTTTTACTGCTCTATACCACTGGTACACTGCTATCATTTCTAGAACCCTCAACTTCATCACCATACAAAGGCTGTTCTCTTGAAAAAGCCCATCAACACCCCTTTCCTCCATCTCTCTCTTGAGCTCAACCAATTCTTGATCTTATACATACTGACCTTGTGAAATTTCCAATCCAATCACAAACTCATGCTCGATGGATAATGACCTTTATTGATGACTACTCAGGTTATACCTCTGTCTATTTTCTCAATCAAAAATTGGGGACCATGAGTGCAATCATCAATCTTATCTGCTGGTCTGAAAGACAAACTGGCTCTTTGATCTTATCCGTATGCTCTGATCATGGGGGGAATACATAAATGCTTCATTATTGGTGTTCTTCATGTCAAAAGGCATCAAGCATCAAACCTCCATGCCTTACACCCCACAGCAAAATGGTCGAGTAGAATGATTCAATTATACACTTTTAGAGAAAGCTGAAGCAATGTGTCTACATGCATGTCTACCCCCGATCTTTTGGCAAGATGCTATTGAGACATCACTCCACATCTATAACAGGCAACCCTCTCATCAACTCAATTGGTCTACACTTTATCAACTATGGACAGGAAAGAAACCAGATGTTTCCTATTTTAGGGTGTTTGGATGTTGCACCTATGTCTTTATTCCCAAGGAACAACAGCAACATAAACTAGCCACTAAAGCTGAAGAAGTCATCTTCATTGGGTACGAAATTGATTCCAAAGGATTTCAGTTTTGGTCACCAACCAAGAGATGAGATATTGCTTCCTTATCTGCCACTTTTGATGAGATCAACTTTCCTAATTGTCCCAGAAACCAAGAGATTAAAAACAACTCTATGGACTCTCTTTTTCCTGGAGACAACCACTTTAGAGGAGCACCACCTCACTACCACCATCATTTCATTTCTCCAGAAAAATCAAATCCCTATTCAGAGCTTTCCAATTCAGATACTCAAGGATCTGTACACGGTACAGGGAACACCTGACAACTACTGCCAGACCTTTCTTTTGAATCCAACCAATATAAACAATAATACCAACTTGGTAATCTACCAAATCCTCCTTTACAAAGGATCCCAGTTCCTCCTGCACCCATTCTATAACAACAACAGCAACCTAGACAACCACTTGTGGAGGACCAATCACAGCACCAACCACACAGAGAATATATTCCTCAACCACGCCTTGACAGAGAAGAGATTCTTCAACCAATGGAAGTACCTCCTGCTGGACAACTGTTACGTATACGCGAAGTTCCAGAGCGTAGGCTTGAAGTATCCGTCAATGTCGAAGTCGAAGATCTCACTATCCTCTCGAGGACTCGCGGAAGGACCAGAACTAGCGCATAGATTGCGTAGAACTAGCTGGGGAATACATTGTACAGTAGGTCATTATAAATACCCAGACAGAGCTGTACCCACGGTCTATAAGGGGAGTGGTCTAAGTATGGGCAAAGGTACCTTTGCCTATATTGGGGAGTTATCTGGTTATGGTTGGTGGGAAAACATGACCGCAGCAAGAGATGGGTCAAGGGGAGTGTAACTTCCGGTGTGATCGAAAGAGAATCAGAAGCAACGTGACACTTACCCGGTTACGGAGGAACGGAAGACCAGGTAAGGGAGGTTATCAATCCCCTTGAAGGGGCGTCCCTCAAGTACATATAATAAGTCATTAGCATGGACAGAACAAGCAAAAGGATGATCATAAAGGTTGTTGAACCACTGCTGCTCTAGGGCGACCACTTCATTTGTAACAATACCCCCGGGATAGATCTGAGTCTCCAAATCAGAATTGTTCATTGGCTGGGGTGAACTCATCCTCGTTGAAAAGGGATTCCTCCAAATTCCTGGGGCAATTAGGTCTTCCATGTCCTCGTTCTCCGCAAGCGCTGCAGATACGTTCTGGGCAAGCATATTGTACATGTCTAGGAGTAGGAAGGTGGCAATAAGGGCATTGGTAATGGATGCACGATGCCCTATAATGATGGTTGGATCTGCATTGGTAACAGAGGACGTTCCCTCCAGTTCGTAAAGGGTTATTGGGGGAAGGCGAGGAAGTTCTCCTCGAAAGACAAGTATTCGATAAAGCATGTCTACCCAGTCTCACAAGAGATCCAGTTCCTCTTCAGAGTATTCATTCCAGTCTGGGAGTGGGAGGCGGTATTGGGATAGGCTGGGCATTTCCAGGGAGAGTGTTCTGATCAGGAATTGGTGTTCCAGAGTTTGGTCGAGCAGGGACGAGGTTGATGCTTGGTACTCCTCTAGAAGGGTTTCCCTGTGAACTGTTCTCTGCACTCGGCTGCATGTCCTCTGAGAATGTAGAGGTTGCATCGGATAGGA
>JBBPLU010000758.1:0-10919 GCA_038089935.1 Boletellus emodensis | reverse complement strand
CCAGACAGAGCTATACCCACGGGCTAAAAGGGGAATCATCTAAGTATGGGCAAAGGTACCTTTGCCTATATGCGGGAGGTGTCTGGTTATGGGTAGTGGGAAAACGTGACCACAGCGAGAGATGGGTCAAGGGGAGTATGACGTCCGTTGTGATAGGAAGTGAATCAAAAGCAAGGTGGCGCTTACCCAGTTACGGAGGAACGGAAGACCGGGTAAGGGAGGTTATCGATCCCAACGAAGGGACGTCCCTCAAGTACATATAATAAGTCATCAGCATAGACAGAACAGGAAAAGAGATGATCATAAAAAGACTCGAACCATTGTTGCTCAAGGATCAACGCTTCGTTCGTAACAGAAGTGATCGTAGGAATGAAAGAACCAGCTGAAGATAGGGGAGGCATAGGGATGAAGTAAGGATAGAATGAATACATGTGGGAATGGGGAAGAAATCATAACAGAGTGAAGAGTTTAGGGGATGAGGAAAGAGTCACTCAGGTGGTGAATGAACTCCTTGAACTGCTATCAAATTAGGGCCAAAGGGTCCAGCTTAAATACAGTCTAGTACTAAGGTTAAAGCTCAGACTGAAAAGTGAAACACTATGGTGAAACATAGGTGAAACGTGTTTCAATATAAATGAAATACTAATAAGAAAGAAGTTTATAAAAGTGAAACGATGAATGTGAAATGCTGATAGAAAAGAAGCGTTTCACCTGTTGATGTAAAGATAAAAGGGTCTAGGCTTCTAATTCTAATAGAAGTGTCTAGCCCATGATGTAACATGAGAAGCATACATGTAATAGATCATTTTGTCATGGGAGATCATCATCAAATGATAATCTAAATGATAAGATGATAAGATGATCTCCCCAAGATAAGATAAAAAGATAAGATAAAACTTATATCTTCAACAATAGTGTCATCAGAGTCGTCTTCAATAGGGGATCGGTACGATGTGGTGGGGGTGGGGAAGTCCTACTGCAAAGAGCAGAGACAAGAGGAGAGTTAGTTCTTTTGTTATGTATACACGAAGTCCTGAGCATACGCTTGAAGTATCCGTTGATGTCAAAGCCGAGAGTCTCGCTATTTGGTAAGGGACTTGCAGAGGGACCAGAACTAGCGTGTAGATTGTGTAGAACTAGCTGGGGAATACATTGTACAAAAGGTCGCTATAAATACCCAGACAGAGCTGTACCCCCTATGCCTAAATACAGCATCATCTAAATATGGACAATGGTACCATTGCCTATAATGGGGAGGTATCTGGTTATGGTGGGTGGGAAAATGTGACCACAGCAAGAGATGGGTCAAGGGGAGAGTAGCGTCCGGTGTGATAGGAAGTGAATCTGAGGCAAGATGACACCTACCCAGTTATGGAGGAATGGAAGACTGGATAAGGAAGGTTATCTATCCTGTTGAAGGGATGTCCCTCAAGTACATATAATAAGTCATCAGCATAGACGGAACAAGTGAAAGGATGATCATAAAGGTTGTTGAACCATTGCTGCTCTAAGACGAATCCTTCGTTTGTAACAATCACCACTCTTTCCCACAATTGATGGACTCCCATAGGAGCATTCTCATAGGCTGAGAGACACCTTTTGAGGTGATTCCAAGTGTGTTCAATAGGGTTGAGGTCTGGAGATTGTGTAGGCCAGTCCAGAAGCTTGATATCTTGCCCTTCAAACCATCTTTGAGCTCTTCTAGAGGTATGCTTTGGGTCATTATCTTGTTGAAAGATAATGTCATCTTCTGGAATTCCAGATTCCTCCATGCTTTGAAGCAACCCTGCCTCCAAAATTGCCACATATTGTTCAACATTCATCTTTCCTTCAACCTCACTTAGAATCCCAACACCATTCCACCCTATGCACCCCCACATCATCAGTGAACCTCCTCCAAACTTGACTGTACCTTTGACCTCTCTAGAAATTAGCCCCTCTCCCTTCCTTTTCCACACATACTCCTGTCCATCTGACCCAATCCTGTTGATTTTGGTCTTATTTGACCATATAACCCTCTTCCAGTCCTCTACAGTCCAATTCTGGTACTTCATTGCAAAGGCTAATCTCCTTTTCCTATGGGTAGCTGAGAGGAGAAGTTTCTTTTTCTTCACTACAGCTTTTAATGAGGCCTCTTTGAGGGTATTTCTCACTGTTTGTGAGGAGACAGGAGAGTCAACAATAGAATTGATGAATTTAGTGGCTTGCACAGCATTTTGGGCCTTGCCAGTAATGATTTGCTATACAATGGCCCACTTGTTAGTATTAGAAAGCTTGAAAGGGCAACCAGTATGAAGTCTAGGCCTTGCTGGTTGAAGTTCCTGAAGCACCTGGGCCACTGTAGACTTCCCTAGATTGGTTTGGGAGGCAATCTTCCTGATAGAAAGGCCATGAGAGGAGAGAGAGATGATGCTATCTCTTTGAGAGGTAGAAATGGGTTTCATGGTAATGATGGGAAAATAAACATAGAATGATGGGGGTTTATATAGTGGGTTGACACATAGTGACATAAAGGTGACATAAAAGAACCCTTACTAAATGTATGTAATGATATTACAGCATGCAGGGTCTAATATATATAATTAAAACTTAAAGTCAAACAATTGTCTGCATAACATATCATTTTGAAATAACTACCATTCACTCAGATCTTGCTCAAATCTCTTGATCCTTAGACCTATAGAGAGCTACAAGTAGGTACCTCATTTCATCCTCCCATAGTTTAGATAGGGGTTAGGGGTTATCGGGGTTAGGGGCTTTTTGTCCAAAACATACAAATATGCAGACAATTGTTTGAGCCACTGTACCTCTCCTCATCCACATGAACAACAGCAGAATATAGGACAGGCGTGTAGAACTATTTTGACATGAACATTATAGACTCTGCTATCAAGGCAGCGTCTGTACCAGCAATGACTGCATTCTTAGCAGATCATTTCTCATTCCTTGGTTGCAAACATGAATTTTGGTTTCATAACTAGCTGTTAATCTATGAGTATTATCATCCCAAGGACAGGGGCATCTACAGGAGGTGGTGGAAGGACACATTTGAGCTAGCAAAATGAATTCTGTTGGAACACTCTTAGTAATGTCTATAAAGCATCATCTGAGAATGGTTGAAGTACTCATGATGTCCCAGTCTCAGTAATTTTTATCCTTCCTGGTCCAATATAAACACTTGATGGGTTCAACGCTTGAGTTGCGCTATGTATGTAACAGGTATATTCAATAACCTGGCACTCAGGCAACTTTCACCAACATAGTATTTTGTTCAATTTCCCTCAGCTCATTTTCTACTCTGAATTCCCCTATTAAATATTAAATAATTGAATAATTAAATGTTAGGCCAGTGATCCAACATTGAAGACCCCAGGCAGTGCGCTACTATTTAGAACGGATGGACAACAAGCTGACCGGAGTTGGTTCAAACCATGGATAGAATTCAGAACACCCAAGTAAGTTTATAGCTTGGCTACGGAGGCACCCCAAGCTTCAAGTAATGCTAGGCAATCCCCGTATTGCTCACCGTTGCGAAAGGGTACTGCGACTCGTGTAACATGTCGTCCAGTACCTTTCAGCATACCATGAGTACCAGGTGGTGTCCACTGTTGCCATCTGTGAACTCCAAGTGTTGGTTGGTAGATGGGTGCTTCTGGGATGTACTATTCTATGAACAGTCCACTATGTGATGGCAAACCATCTTACTGTGCCAACCATCCATGTCAGGTCAGTGTGGGTGGCTCCATACAAGTATGCTCCCATGATAGAATCTCTCTGGGAGGAGAGTAGGCATGAGACAATCTGGAGTCCTTGCTATCTGAGGGGGCAAAAGGCTCCCCCCCCCCCTAAAATATGGGCAGGTATTCCTTTTTCTATTTCCCCACAGAGTAACCATTGCTATCGCCCCCATTACCGTGTTTGTAGTGTTGTCAGCTGGAGATGGTAACCTCTTTGTTCTTCTAGTGAATGCTCAGCGTGTCTTAGAAAAATGACCCGTGGTACTCTCATCGCTGGGTTCCCCTCCCCCCTCCCTGGTACAGACATCTCTTCTCCCCGGCAAGGTTATGATCAACGAGTGACCTACAATCGACGCACAACGTACCGCGGACAGGGCGTAGTGAGCTCCGAATGCACCCAGTTTCCGCATGCGTGCGCAACGGGTCCCAACAAGTACTATCACTCGGATTCGGGCTGGATATCGCTGATCAACAATAATAACCCTGCTCTGAGATTGTTTGACGCTTCAGCGTGTAGGCGATTGGTGATTGGAACGGTGATTCACGGGCCCCCGTGGCTGTGATCTAGGTCGCCATCTCAGCACTACAGGAACCGGACAGGATCATTCCGTCCCCCTTCTGGCCCTCACCAAAAACAATCGCCAGAATTCCTCTCGAGTCAACTCGGATTGCAGCATGATTAGATTATGTGCGCAAAACAGAAAGAAAGGGATGAGTGTCTATATATAGGGCCAAAAGAAAAACGCTCCAGAATCACACGAAACAAACACACACGAAACAAACAAACAAACCTGGAAGAAAAACATACTATAACGCACCATTGCCGAATAGGCAAAAAAAAAAGGGAATAACAAACACGTCTTGGATACGTGCGACCGTCGCTCAGGCGGTGACGAGTGTCAAATAGAAGGAAACGCGCGTCCCATTGTACAGAAGGCGAACACTGAGGTAGCCATGCACCGTGTTATCTGCCTGTTAAACCATCAAAGAGAACCATGCCAAAAGCGGAACGACGGTCTCGAGTAACAGAAATGTGGCAGGGCCATATGAGTGAAGTTCCTCATCAGGTCACGTCGGGGAACGGGGCAAGGAGAGCGCAATATTTATCTTGTCCACCCACTGCGATGCGATAGCACTCGATTCGGCAGCATACGTCTGCGACCTAGTCGACTACACCGCTGCATGAGCACGCGCAAGAGACCCTATGGTTACGCAAAGCACGCACCGTCAAGACTACAAATTCGCGTTCACTCTTCCTCTCTGCACTTTCGACAATCGACTTGGCCTCCTTGTCCTTGTCCTTTAGTTTCTCTGCGCACGAACTCAAGCAAACGCCTTTTCGCAGACTCAGTTCAGACTTCAAACTGATGCCTCCTTCCGCTCTTTGTTTGACGCACAACAGCCGATGAGTCGTCAGCAACAGCTGTCTCGTCTTTGGTCGGATAGGTGACACGGGGATCGGAAGTCTTAGCTTGCTTCCTCGCCGTTTCGGAGAACGAGCTTCGACCCGGGTGCTAAAGAGAATGGTCTCTTCGGGTAGAAGTACCGATAGGCTAGCATCACCGTACGACATGAGATCCTTGTACCAGGAAATGTAGAAACACGATTTGGCTTACAAGTTGTAGTCACGCAGTCGTCCATTTCCTTGCACCGGCGTCAATGCTCTATTCCGGCCCCTTTCGAGTTCCAGGGAAGCAAATGCGGGGGTAACGGACTTGTCAACCAAGCTACCGTCTGAAGAACTGGTACCCGATCCCGGCGGATTACCGTTGAGCGGAGTTGTAGGAATGGGTATGGGAACCACCACCGGGGACAACGTTGACGTTGGGGGTATGCTGGTATGCGACGATGATTCCTTATCGATCTCATTGGCTATCTTGGCGACTTCATGGGGCCCATTCGTGTCTGTGCTCGTGGTCTCCGGACTTGGGGTTGGTTCGACGTGAGCACCATTCACGATCGTGAGGGTATAGTCTGGGAGCTCATCCATGGGCCCGACTTCCTCCACGATTCGTGACGTGCGCCGGAAAGTACCAGCACCCCTGAGCTTGTATCTTTCGAACTCGGCACCGTGGGCGTCCTCTGCCCACACCAACCCGTCATCGTCCACCGCCCTAAGTCGGGTTCCGTTCACCCGGGTGCCTTCTGTATCGCCTGTTTCATCGTTTCCCTCAGCGCCGACAAGCGCATCCCATTTCGCACCGACGTCATTCCATCGTGCATCCTCACCATCTACATCAAAGAGCCCGCCTGTTCCGTTTTGGGGTTCCTTCTTTACAAGACCGGGTTCGAGCGGAGGCGGCGAATCTGTCCAAAGCGTGTCCCAGTTAATGGAAGCCAAGAACGGATGGGCGCGGAGAGGCGACGGAGATGACGCTGCTCGGGAAGTGCCGAGCCTCTGAGACGGGTCGCGAACCTATGTTTGGAAAAGATGAGGGGTTAACTCGAGAATAAAGAGGAAATGAAGACGAACAGACCAGAAGTCTGCTTACAAAATCCTTGGCGTCTTCGTCGAAGCCGTCGGGAAAGGAATAATCGAGGGACTTGATCTTTTGCCACGTGAGGTATTCGGACAGTCCCTGAAACGCGAACTTGCCAGCGATCATCTGGAAGACGATGCAACCGAGTGACCACAGGTCAGAGCTATGCAAGGACGACGTAAGATTCACAGAGATTAAGGGCGATCGCTTACTTACCTTTTGGATGTTTCATTGTGCTCCAAAAGCTCCGGAGAGACATACTGAGCAGTCCCCACGAACGAATTCGCACGTTCTTCTGCGATTCCGTGGGAGCGTGTGAGGGGAGAGATGGATCAACGAGGAGCGGATAACCCACCGCCGTTTTCGAGGATCTTGCCTGTTCCGAAATCGGTGATCTTTATCCGGAATGCGCTATCGAGCAAGAGATTCTCTGGTTTGAGGTCTCTGGGAGAATCGAAATGGGTGATTTGTCATTGTCCTTGATAAAAGGGAGGTACCTGTGGATGATATCCTTGTCGTGCATATACTCAATGGCATCGACGATCTGGGCGGTATAGTGCCTCGCACAGGGCAACGATAAGGAACCGAGCCGAGATATCCGCGATTGCATCTCGCCGTTTGGAGCAAGATCCAAGACAAAGACTAGATCGCTTGATCAACCATGCCCCAGCGAGGTGGTGGAAGACGCACATAGGCTCCAGTCGTCCTGGAACGTCCAGTGTAGATGAATGATACCCGGGTGACCAGCCCCGAGTTTGACGAGGGTGTTCTTCTCAGCGAGCGCGACGAGCATCTTCTCTTTGCGGATCAGGTGATTCTTGTCAAGAATCTTGATGGCGTATTCCTGCCCCGTGCGGGCATACCGCGCTCGCATCACCTGGTGAAACGTGACGTATTACATACTGCGCATCAGCATGGTCACAGCAATTGTGTACGCCGTGCGCACGCACGGTGGAATACGAGCCCTCGCCAAGGGTCTCGCCAAATACGAAGTCGTGGACGGTCAGGCGCGTGTTTGCAGACGGATTTCGAGACCTCGACCGTATGCGGGATTTTGAGCGCGGCTTGGTATGCCTTGGGCCCAACACGGACTCGGGAGCGAGGTCCCGGCTGACAGTGTCGTCGGACACACCGAGCTCCCTGGTAAGGTATGCTGGCGGGGGACGGACGGACTGGGAGGAAGGGGAATGGGGGCTTCGGGAGCGGGGAGAGGAGAACGTGCGGGTTGGGCGTGGGCGGGGTGTCCTGAGGGTGGCGGTCGTGCTTGTCTCGGAGTCGGAAGAAGAGGATATGACGGACGCATTTCTGCTGAGATCTGCGAGCGTGGGGGGGTCGAGGGAGGGCAGGTGGGCGGGGAGGGCGGGGGAGTCGGCGGGAGCGAGCATGGCCCGTGGCTGGCAGACGGACGGGCGGGGCGTGGCGAGACGCTGTCGTGGACGGCAGTGAAACTCGTCCCGCTGAGAGACGAAATCTAGAATATCCCCCGCCGATGCACAGCCACCCCCTGCCGGAGTCCTGTTTCCCACGGTCCCTGTGTGCGGAGGACACGCGGCCGATCCAACCCCAACGGACGGATCATCCGACACCCCAAGCATTCGCCTCGACCTTCCCACGCGTGAGCCGCCAGTGTGCGCCCGGTGACAAATGCTGTATCGCCCAGTCATTACACCTAACGTAGTCCCGCCCTCGCTTCCGGCCGAGCCTTGTCTTGCGACGTCATGCTCGCCCCCCGCCTCGGTTTCGTCGCATCCTCGCCCCACCCATCAAAGCGCCACCCGTCCTTTCCAGCAGGCTCCAACACCGCATTCTTCCACGGCTCCTTGTGCGGACTTGACGCTGACTTGCGCACCCGCTCGCGGAGTGCAAGCTGCTCGATCCGGTGAAGTAGCCTCATCACCTCCGCCTCTCCCAGCACTTCCCACACTCTTCTCGCCAGCGGATTGACTTTTGCGTCATCAAGACCCCCCCTTTCTTTCGTCTCGCCCTTGGATTCTGATGGCCGTGCCTCTCCCACCTCTCTCCTCACCTGCTCCGCCACGATGCGTGTCCGCCCGTCGACCTTGACCCCATTCGCTCGCATCTCCTCAAGTGCGTTGCATACCCCTTCTAGATCGCCCCACCCTTCCCATTTGGCTTCAATGAGTTCGTTGTACGCAGGTGCCGTACATCCAAACACGTAGGACGGTATCGATACCCGTGCTGCATGATTGAAGATCGCGAGCGAAAGCGACGGGTTAGAGTAGGTCGTTCGAAAGAGACGCATCGCGTGCGCAATCAGATGCGGGTAGATAGAATGGTCGATAGCGTGTCCTTTGTCCGAACCGGAAGTTGATGGTAAAGCAGTGCCGTCCACCGAGGTATCCGTCTTTCCGCCCCCTTCCTTGTGCGTCTGCGTCGCACTTTCAGGGGTGGCATTCCCCGTCGCTGCTTCGCCCCATCGCTTTGATTCCCCAAATAGCTCGAGCGTCACCCACTGTAACAGTCCGTGATCCGTGTTGAACAACTCCATCGTTTCTTTTTTACGGTCGAGCTCCTCGTCAATGGCCGTCGTCCATCGTACCCGTGACGACTGACGACGGAGAGTGCGAAAGAGGTCGTCCAGCGGCGCACCTGCGCTTGTACGACCGATTCCTGGTGTTTGACCCGAGAACGACGGTGCAAGATACGTCAAAGGGTCTGCGGAAGTGGCTTTCTGCACAGATGAGGTCATACCCGGAGCCGAGGGGCCAGCCTTGCCATCCTTGCCAGACGCTGCATTGAATATCAGGTCAAACATCTCCTCAAACACGCTCATCTCGCGTGTGGTGAGGGACGCGCGTCGACGGCGCACGCTGGAGGCGCGCTGCACGAGAGGCTGAGTCCCGGTAGGGCCATGCTGTTTCTTGAGGGCAGTGAGACCAGCGTTGAGGGCGACGTTGGCTTCAGCGCGCGAGCGGGGTCGTGGCGCGGGCGGGAGTTCGATGTCTGAGAAGACGTGATCCCAGGGTGATTCCGGGGCCGTGAAAATAGACTCGGGGGGTTTGTCCACGGGTTGCGGAGTGCTGGAAGTGGAGGTGGAAGTGGAAGTGGACCGAGCAGAAGGAACGCTGAAACACGAAAAGGTCGCGAGATGATATGATCGACGACGACAAGCCAACATTGTGACCGCCACTTGGACTGTGGTCCTCCTCAAAACTTCAGCTCAGCGAATGGCTTCAGGAGAGAGTTGAATATCGCCTTGACTATTTTCAAGGCGCTATAGCCAAGTGGTTACGGCGACAGATTAGAAATCTGTTCCTCTCTGAGGGCGCAGGTTCGAATCCTGCTGGCGTCGGTTCTTTTTATTTATCCGAAGCCTCACGACCATGTAGGCAATTAAAATAAATGGAAGGGGGATCACAGGAAAACGTGGATGGCCGTGGATTGCGTGTACTTAAATGGCATGAATGCATGAACGGACGATCATCAGACCACATGTCATCCCGCTCTCGGACTCTCCCAGAGCTGACCGTGCTTGCTCAAGTGTGTGATGTGACAAGTCCTGTACCGTTTGGTTATGGCGTCAACTGTCGTTATATTACTGCCTATGGCGACATATTGCTCGAGCGAAACAAATTTCTTTTCTGTCTAGCCTACTCGGCGCTCGCACGTTTACTATACTTCCCCCGCGGAATACTGAAACGCCAGGAATCCGAGATCAGAGCTTAAGTAAAGCGGTGGAGACCGCCGAAGTCCAACTTTGTATAGAAGAGCCACTCACAGTATTTTCGGACACCGTCACCCCCGCCAATCATCCATGGGCTATCACTCGTACGATTCTGTCATATATTTGGAGAATCCTTTCACGTTCTAATCTGGTCCGTATCTCGGATGTCCATGCGACGTTTAAGGTACGCCATGATGTACATGTGCTCTTATCGTTGTACTGATCTGGGAACTTGTGATTCCCAGTCTGACGTAGCCCCATAAGATGTTCCCCTGGATGGCGCAATTTAAGAACGCTGCAGTCGCTGCTCTGTCCTCCCACCGCCGTCGCGTGGCCTTCATCTATCATGCCTCACCCAGGGAGTTTCCTTGAACCATCACATGTCCAGCGTGATGAAGAGACTCCCCCAAGCGTCAGCGATGAAAAGTCCTTTCAGGAAAAACAGGATATCAAAGCCACTGCCTCCGAACCGGTCGAGGACACAGAGTTCGCAGTCTTAGAAGACGAACGTGACATTGCAACTCACGTCATATCCGTTTCCGACGATGCGAGTCTCAACCCTTGGACTCTTCGTGCCTTCTTCATTGGCATTGGTCTATCCGTCTTCGGAGGCGTCCTTGGTCCGTGATATAATTTTTGTGCAGGTGTCTTCTCACCCATTTCAACAGCCGAGATATATTATTTCAAACCGGTGGGTTGCGTTCATTCTTGTAATCCCATCAACTCAATGAGTTCTCCAGCAAACTGTGTTGGTTTCCCTCATGTTTCTCGCTGTCGTTTCGTATATCCTGGGAGTATTTATGGAAACCTTCATTCCTCGTCGGGGCTACTTCAGGTGGCTCAACCCGGTAAATCGTTCGTCATATCTGGGTTCCTCGACTGACCGCCAACATGTGCCAACAGGGACCATTCAACAAGAAGGAGAACGCGTTCATCATCATCATGGCCAGCGCAGCGGCAAACTCTGCCCTTGGTACCGAGGTTCTTGCGGTACAGCGGTTGTATTATAACATCACC
>JBBPLU010000757.1:0-10920 GCA_038089935.1 Boletellus emodensis | reverse complement strand
CCCGAAGGAAGAGAAGAACCTCAGGGACTCCTGCTCCCCCGGTCCTAACCACAGAAACAGAAGAGTTCGCGCTCCCCTCGCGTGCCTCTCCTCCACCTCGCACGCTACCCACCAAGGAAACTATAGGACCCGCTCTCCCGTTTGAACCTTCCCCTATCCCACAGATAAGAGTACTTTCCGTCGAAAAAGAAGAAGAAGAAGACATTGAGATGTCCGGAAACAATGAACGAACCTCCGAACTGAAAGCAGCATTACCTGCCGACTTTTCAGGAGATACCGCTGATGCTCAGCGATGGATGCTAGCCATGTCGGTGTACTTCATCATCAATGAAGGGACGTATAGGAATAACGACAAGGCTATGATTTTGACCTGCCTCAACAAAATGAGTAAAGGCAGAGGGGTAGTATTCGCCGAATCTTACTACAAGAAGCTGCAAGGATTAGCAGCCGGAACTGGGGTAACGTGGGACCGGTTCATGGAAGACTTCTCCACCTCGTTTGTGCCGACTGGAGAAAAGGAGAGATCTAGGAATAATCTCTACGATATGCGACAATCGCAGTACCGCGACGATAAAGAAAGCGGCCTGACTCCTAGGGAGAAGAGAGGCAATTTTGACGCTTTCATCGCGAGCTTCGAGCTGGCCGTGGGCCGAGCCGAAATGGATGCTGGACATGACGATGTCCTCATAGATGTCCTCCGACGAGGAGTGGACTACAAACTGGCCAACATAATGGCAACGATCAATCCTCAGCCGATGAAATGGAGGGATTGGATCAAGAAGGCACAGGTGTTTAATGAGAACATCCCGAGGCTGCAAAAGTTGAGAGAAAGGAGGAACTACATTCCCCTTCCCGGAGGAGGATCTTCTCGCTCCACCAGAGATCCTAATGTGATGGACATTGACGCCATCTGACTCACCCCGGTAGAACGAGCAACTCACATGAGGAACAACCAATGCTTTGTCTGCCACCGGGTAGGCTGTTGGTCATCTAACCATCCTCGCACCGAAGGAGGAAGGAGATCTCCCAAACCAGGACCTCGCCCCAAGCCTCAGACAATCAAAGCGGTAGAAGTTGTTGAAGACGACCTCTCTAAGTTTCTCGAAGGATCGGAACTCCCTAGAGAGGAACTTCTCCGCATTCTCAAAGTATGCACCTCGGCTGATGAAAAGGAAGTGCGAAAGTTAACCACTTTGGAGGGTTTTTGAAAGGGAAACCAAGGTCAATGGCTCCGTTTCCCTCCCCAGTAATCGTCGCTCCTGTATTTGTATCTGGACCAAACTCTAGAGCAATCAAAATCCCCATTCACCTTACGGACGACGAGAAAACCATTGAAGCTACAGCACTTATCGACAGTGGAGCAACGGGATGCTTCATCAGCAAATTCCTGGTATTACAACATGGGTTGAAAACCCAACGGTTGCGACAACCCATCCTAGCGCACAATGTGGACGGGACCCCAAACAAAAACGGAACCATACGATTGACTGTGACTCTTTCCCTCCAAACCGGAAAGCGAAAGGAGAAAACTAGGTTCATGGTGATAGACTGCAGAAATGAGAAAACCATTCTAGGAATGACATGGCTGTGAGCCGTGAACCCAAAAATAGACTGGGCAGAAGGAAGGATCTCTATCCCCGAATCAAAAACCGATACTGGAGACCCGGTAGATCAATGATATCTGATTCGCTACCTGGAACAGAAAGAAACGATAGCACACACTACCCTCTCCACAGAGTTAGCACAGAAGACGGCTAAAGACGAAATCAAACTACCGTCCCAATATCAAGAATACCTCGACGTATTCGGAGAACCCACACCAGGAGAACTGCCACCCTCTCGTCCATATGACCACGCCATCGAACTCGATGACTCATTCATGCCAAAAGTGGCAAAAGCCTATCCGCTAAACCCGAAAGAACTTCAGGCCTGTAAAGATTTCATCGCAGAGCATCTGAAATCCGGGAAGATCATACCCTCTAAATCTCCTCAAGCATCGCCATTCTTCTTTGTTCAGAAGAAAGATGGAGGACTACGCCCCTGCCAGGATTACAGATACCTCAACGAGCACACCATCAAAAACGCATATCCCTTACCCTTGATCCCAGACCTTATTGATAAACTAAAAAACGCCACCCTCTTTTCCAAATTCGATGTCCGATGGGGATACAACAATGTGCTCATAAAATGAGAAGACACCTGGAAGGCGGCTTTCATCACTCCACTAGGGTTATTCGAGCCACTGGTAATGTTCTTCAGAATGAGCAATTCCCCTCCCACGTTTCAGGCAATGATGAACAACATCTTTGGAGATATGATAGCGGAAGGATGGCTAGAGATCTACATGGACGACCTCATTATACATACGGATGACGACCCAGAGGAACACCATCGAAGAACTATCCGGGTCCTACAACGGATGAGAGAACACAAACTCTACCTAAAACTTTCAAAATGCTCGTTCAATGTCACGGAGGTGGAATACCTGGGGCTGATCGTACGACCCGGGCAGATCACTCTAGACCCGGTTAAACTGGAAGCCATCCACAAATGGACCCCACCAACAACAGTAAAAGCAGTCCAATCGTTCATAGAATTTTGCAACTTTTACAGAAAGTTCATACCTAACTTTTCCGGGATCAGCCGCCCCCTCCATGATTTGACCAAGAAGTCGACAACTTGGAACTGGACTCCGGAATGCCAAAAAGCTTTCGAAACCTTACAGCAAGCCTTCCTGACAAAACCTGTGCTTCAACTTCCAAAGACGGAGAAACCTTTCTGGGTGATGACAGACGCCTCCCTCACGGCTTGCGGAGGAGTGCTGATGCAAAAGGATAACAATGGTGATCTCCATCCCTGCACATACTTTTCAAAAACATTTTCTCCTGAGGAACGAAACTACGACATCTACGACCGGGAGCTACTAGCAGTTATTCGGGCTCTGGAGGACTGGCAACAATATCTTACAGGAACAGAACACCCGGTTACCATCCTCACCGACCACAAAAACCTGGCATATTTCAAACAACCTCACAAACTGTCACGAAGACAGGCCAGATGGATGCTCTTCCTCCAAGATTTCGACCTTAAGTTTCAACACACTCCTGGAACCCAGATGGGACCAGCTGATGCCCTCTCCAGACGAGCGGAAGTGGACATTTCCCATGATAATCAGGACGTAATCCTCATTCCAGAAGACCACTTCATCCGAATCATCGATACCGCCCTTCAGGATAAACTTGTTGAATCCTCCCCAACGGACCCCTTGGTACTTTCTGCACTCAAAGCCTTGCAGGAGGGATCCCCCCTATTCCCGCGAACTCACCAATCGGACTGGCGATCTGACGACAACCTTCTATATTTCAAAAATCGTCTTTACATCCCAGAAGACGCGCGCCACGATTTGGTATATTCTATACACACCTCCCTCGCCGGGGCGCATGCGGGGATTTTCTGTTTACAAAACCTTCTTCAGCGGGACTATTGGTGGCCAGGATTGAGCACCTATGTTCGCCGTTTTGTCGCAGGATGTGCTGTTTGCCAGGCAAACAAAACAATCACCCATCCTACTATCCCGCCTTCGGTTCCCCTAAGTAATGCAACACGCCCTTTTCAATTCGTTTCTACCAATCTCATCACCGCCCTACCTCCCTCTCGTGGTTATGACGCCGTACTGGTCGTGGTCGACCAAGGGCTTACTAAGGGGGTAATTTTCTCTCCTTGCCACTCTGACATCGATGCAAAGGGTGTCGCCCAACTTTTTTTCAATAACGTCTTTCCCCGATTCGGTCTCCACGACAAATGCACCTCGGATAGAGGTCCCCAATTTGCCTCCGCCTTTGCTTGAGAGTTAGCCCGCCTCCTGGAATACGACGTAGCACTATCTACCGCCTATCACCCACAAACGGACGGAGAAACCGAACGCGTCAACCAGGAATTAGAAACGTATCTCCGCATCTTCTGCCAAGGAAATCCCACGATCTGGACGGAACTCCTCCTAATGGCAGAGTTCGCTCATAACTCCGCCACACACTCCATAACAAAACAATCTCCGTTCTCATTAATAATGGGCTATGAACCTCGTGCCTACCCCTCTCTCGGGAAAACTTTCCTCCCAACCTTAGAACAAAGGCTTACCCTTTTGGAGAAAGCGCGGACGGAAGCACAACACGCCCATCAGATCGCACAGCAAGCAATGAAGGAGTGGATCAGAACCAAGTTCCGCCCCTGGAAACGCGGAGATAAGGTGTGGCTGGATAACAAAAACCTCAGGCTATACTACCCGTCCAAGAAACTCGCTCCCAAACGAGAAGGCCTCTTTGAGATAGAACATGTCGTTACTCCCATCGCCTACAAACTTCGCCTTCCTCCCACTTGGCGGATTCACCCTGTATTCCATGCCAGCCTCCTACATCCTTACAAGGAAACCGATGAGTTCGGACCAAACTTTATCAATCCGCCACCTGACGTCATCGACGGAGTTGAACAATATGAAATAGATCAGATTCTTTCCTACAGAGGTACCAGAACACGAAGGCAGTACCTGATCTGATGGAAGGGTTACTCATCCGCAGAAAACACCTGGGAACCGGAACGGAACTTGGCTGATTCCCAGGCACTACTTTTGGAATATAAAGCTGCACATCCCCAGGCTTTCCCTTCAACCAGACGACGAAGAAACTGACACGAGCTCACTGTAACGTAGCTACAAATATATTCTCCCTCTCCAATTCTGCCTTCACCCTTCTTGCCCTTTACTTTGGTTTTATCTTCCTTCCCCTTTTTCTAGTCTCTTTTTGCCTCTGGGACACCCATTGGTGAATCCTCAGCAAAGGAAACACCGTACGATACGGGGTTGTTACAAACGAAGCATTGGTCTCTGAGCAGCAGTGGTTTGAGTCTCTCTATGATCATCCCTTTTCTTGTTCCGTCTATGCTGACGACTTATTATATGTACTTGAGGGACGTCCCTTTGACGGGATCGATAACCTCCCTTACCCGGTCTTCCGTTCCTCTATAACCGGGTAGGCGCCACCTTGTCTCGGATTCACTTCCTATCACCTCGGACGTTACACTCCCCTTGACCCATCTCTCGCTGCGGTCACGTTTTCCCACCACCCATAACCAGACACCTTCCGCATATAGGCAAAGGTACCTTTATCCCTATTTAGACTGTTCCCCTTTTAGCCCGTGGGTATAGCTCTGTCTGGGTATTTATAACGACCTACTGTACAATGTATTCCTCAGCTAGTTCTACGCAATCTACGCGTTAGTTCTGGTCCCTCCGCGAGTCCTCAAGTGGATAGCGAGACTTCCGACTTCGACATCGACAATTACTTCAAGGATACGCTCCGGAACTTCGCGTATACGTAACACTCATCCATTGGAGAACCCGGATGGTTCTTCGATGGTGTTCTTCCGGGTTGTCGTTCATATGTAGGATGAGGTCATCCATATAGATCTCTAGCCATCCTTCGGCAATCATGTCCCCAAAGATGTCGTTCATCATTGCTTGGAACGTTGGAGGGGAATTGCTCATTCCAAAGAACATTACCAGTGGCTCAAATAGTCCCAGTGGTGTAATAAAGGCCGCTTTCCAGGTATCGCTAGGGTTTATGAGCATATTGTTATACCCCTACCGGATATTGAACTTGGAAAAGAGAGTGGCATCTTTTAGTTTGTCGATGAGGTCAGGGATCAAAGGAAGGGAGTAAGCATTTTTGATGGTGTGCTCGTTAAGATATCTGTAATCCTGGCAGGGACGTAACCCTCCATCTTTCTTTTGAACAAAGAAGAACGGCGAAGCTTGAGGGGATTTTGAGGGTTTGATCTTTCCCGATTTCAAGTGTTCGGCTATGAAATCTTTACAGGCTTGGAGTTCTTTTGGGTTTAATGGATAGGCTTTGGCCATTTTTGGTACGAATGAGTCGTCGAGTTCGATGGCATGATTATATGGTCGAGAGGGTGGTAGTTCTCCTTCTGTGGGTTCTCCGAATATATCGGAGTACTTTTGATATTGGGGCAGTAGTTTGATTTCGTCCTTGGGTGCCTTCTGTGCTAGCTCCATGGAGAGGGTAGTATGCGCTATCGTTTCTTTCTGCTGTAAATAGTGGATCAGGTATCGTTGATCGACAGGATCTCCATTGTCATTTTTTGATTTAGGGATTGAGATCCTCCCTTCTGCCCAATCTATCTTTGGATTGACTGCTCGTAACCACATCATTCCTAGAATGGTTTTCTCATTTCTGCAGTCTATCACCATGAACCTGGTTTTCTCCTTTCGCTTTCCTGTTTGAAGGGAAAGAGTCATAGTTGATTGTATAGTTCCGTTTTTATTTGGGGTTCCGTCCATGTTATGTGCTAAGATCGGTTGTCATAGTCATTGAGTCTTCAACCCATGTTGTAGTACTAGGAATTTGCTAATGAAGCATCCTGTTGCTCCACTGTCGATTAATGCCGTAGCTTCAATGGTTTTCTCGTTGTCCGTAAAGTGAATGGGGATTTTGATTGCTCTAGAGTTTGGTCCAGATACAAATACAAGAGTGATGATTATAGGGGAGGGAAATGGAGCCATTGACCTTGGTTTCCCTTTCAAAAACCCTCCGAAGTGGTTAACTTTCGCACTTCTTCTTCATCGGCTGAGGTGCATACTTTGAGAATACGGAGAAGTTCCTCACTAGGGAGTTCTGATCCATCGAGGAACTTAGAGAGGTCGTCTTCAATGACTTCTACTGCTTTAATTGCCTGAGGTTTGGGACGAGGTCCAGGTTTGGGAGATCTCCTTCCTCCTCCAGTGCAAGGATGGTTAGATGATTGACAGCCAACCCGGTGGCAGATGAAGCATTGGTTGTTCCTCATGTGAGTTGCTCGTTCTACTGGAGTAAGTCGGATGGCGTCGACATCCATCGCATTAGGATCTCTGGTTGGGTGAGAAGATCCTCCTCCTGGAAGGGGAATGTAGTTCCTCCTTTCTCTTAACTTCCTCAACCTCAGGATGTTCTCATTAAACACCTGTGCCTTCTTAATCCAATCCCTCCATTTCGTTGGCTGAGGATTGATCGTTGCCATCATGTTGGCCAGTTTATAGTCCACTCCTCGACAGAGGACATCTATGAGGACATCATCATGTCCAACATCCATTTCAGCTCAGCCCATGGCCAGCTTGAAGCTCACGATGAAAGCGTCAAAATTGCCTCTCTTCTCCCTTGGAGTCAGGCCGCTTTCTTTATTGTCGCAGTACTGCGATTGTCGCATGTCGTAGAGATTGTTCCTAGATCTCTCCTTTTCTCCAGTCGGCACAAACGAGCTGGAGAAGTCTTCCATGAACTGGTCCCACATTACCCCAGTTCCGGCTTGCAATCCTTGCAGCTTTTTGTAGTAAGATTTGGTGAATACTACCCCTCTGCCTTTACTCATCTTGTTAAGGCAGGTCAAAATCATAGCTTTGTCGTTATTCCTATACGTCCCTTCATTGATGATGAAGTATGCCGACATGGCTAGCATCCATCGCTGAGCATCAGTGGTATCTCCTGAAAAGTTGGTGAGTAAGGCTGCTTTCAGCTCAGAGGTTCGGTCGTTGTTTCCTGACATCTCGATGTCTTCTTCTTCTTCTTCGATGGAAAGTACTCTTATCTGTGGGATAGGGGAGGGTTCGAACGGGAGAATGGGTCCTAGAGTTTCCTTGGTGGGCTGTGTGCGAGGTGGAGGAGAGGTATGCGAAGGGAGCACAAACTCTTCTGTTTCAGTAGTTAGGACCGGGAGAGCAGAAGTTCCTGAGGTTCTTCTCTTTCTTCGGGAGGTAAGAAGGGGGTTCAGGGGAGGTTGAGGTCTCCGAGAGCTGGAGGCTATCCTGGTGGAAGGTACGGGCGACGCTGCCTGGTAGGTATTTATAAAATCCGGTACCGATGGTTGGGGTGATGGAGAACAGGGGTGTTCAGGCACGTCTACCAGGATAGTGTTGTCAGAGTCGTCCTCTGCTGGGGGTTGGTACCACGTGGTGGGAGTGGGGGAGTCCTACTGCAAAGAGCAGGGACAGGAAGAGAGCTAGTTCTTTTGTTATGTATACACGAAGTTCTGGAGCGTATGCTTGAAGTAACCGTCGATGTCAAAGTCAGAAGTCTCGCTATCCTCTTGAGGACTCGTGGAGGGACCAGAACTAGTGCGTAGATTGCGTAGAACTAGCTGAGGAATACATTGTACAGTAGGTTGTTATAAATACCCAGACAGAGCTGTACCCACGGTCTATAAGGAGAATCATCTAAGTATGGGCAAAGGTACCTTTGCCTATATCAGAGAGGTGTCTGGTTATGGTTGGTGGGAAAACATGACCGCAGCAAGAGATGGGTCAAGGGGAGTGTAACGTCCGGTGTGATAGGAAGTGAGTCAGAAACAAGGTGACTCCTACCCGGTTATGGAGGAACGGAAGACTGGGTAAGGGAGGTTATCGATCCCTTCGAAGGGATGTCCCTCAAGTACATATAATAGGTCATCAACATAGATGGAAGAAGGAAAAGGATGATCATGAAGGAATTCGAACCACTGCTGCTTGGGGGCTGACGCCTCATTTGTAACAGCCACCAATAATCCCATTGAAGGAGATTTTGTAAATGGAAAATCCCAGCATGTGTACCAGCTGCAGAAGTGTGTATGGAATATACTAAATCATGTCGCATGCTCTCCAGTACATAGAGTTGATTTTTGAAGTAAAGAAAATTGTCGTCATATCGCCAGTCTGAGTGGAGAGTTCACAGAAACAATGGGGACCCCTCCTGAAGGGCTTTCAATGCTGAAAGTACAAGGGGGTCAGATAGGGACGATTGGGTAATCTTATCCTGAAGAGTGGTATCAATGATCCAGATAAAATGATCCTCAGGAAGGAGGATGACATCTTGGTTGTCGTGGGAGGCGTCTACCTCAGTTTGTTGAGAGAGAGCATTGGCCAGTCCTATCTGCGTTCCTGGCATGTGTTGGAACTTTAGATCAAAGTCCTGGAGGAATAACATCCATCTAGCCTGTCTGTATGATAGCTTATGTGGTTGTTTAAAGTACACTAGATTTTTGTGGTCCATGAGGATAGTGACGGGATGTTCAGTTCCTGTAAGGTATTGTTGCCAATCTTCGAGCACATGGATAACACCAAGCAGCTCCCGGTCGTAGATGTCGTAGTTTCACTCTTCAGAAGAGAACGTTTTCGAGAAGTATGTGCAGGGATGGAGATCACCATTGTTGTCTTTCTACATCAGCACCCTGCTACAAGCCATGAGGGAGGCATCCATCATAACCCAGAAGGGTTTCTCAGTTTTAGGGAGGTGAAGTACTGGTTTCATAAGGAATGCCTGTTGTAAAGTTTCAAAAGCTTTTTGACATTCAGAGGTCCAGTTCCAGGTCGTCGTTTTCTTAGTTAGATCATGGAGGGGGCAGCTGATCCCAGAGAAATTTGGTATAAACTTTTGGTAGAAATTGCAGAACCTGATGAACAATCGGACTGCTTTAACTGAAGTAGGTGGGGACTATTTGTGGATGGCTTCAAGCTTGACTGGGTCAAGAGTGATTTGTCCTAGTCGTACAATCAATCCAAAGTATTCTACCTCCATAATATTGAACAAACATTTGGAGAGTTTAAGGAAAAGCTTGTGTTCCCTCATCTATTGCAAAACACAGATGGTTCTTCAATGGTGTTCTTCAGGGTCATCATCCATGTGTACGATGAGGTCATCCATGTAAATTTCTGGCCATCCTTCAGCAATCATTGTTATGTATATGCGAAGTTCCGGAGCGTATTCTTGAGGTAACAATCGATGTCGAAGTCGGAAGTCTCGCTATCCTCTCAAGGACTCGTGGAGGGACCAGAACTAGCACGTAGATTGCGTAGAACTAGCTAGGGAATACATCGTACAGTAGGTTGTTATAAATACCCAGACAGAGCTGTACCCACGGTCTATAAGAGGAGTCGTCTAAGTATGGGCAAAGGTACCTTTGCCTAAATCGGGGAGATGTCTGGTTATGGGTGGTGGGAAAACGTGACCGCAGCAAGAGATGGGTCAAGGGGAGAATAACGTCTGAGGTGATAGGAAGTGAATCAGAAACAAGGTGACACTTACCCGGTTATGGAGGAACGGAAGACCGGGTAAGGGAGGTTATCGATCCCATCGAAGGGACGTCCCTCAAGTACATATAATAAGTCATCAGCATAGACTGAACAAGAAAAGGGGAGGTCATAGAAGGACTCGAACCACTGCTGCTCCAGGACCAACGCTTCATTTGTAACAATACCCCCAGGGTAGATCTGAATCTCCGAATCAGAATTGTTCACCGGCAGGGGCGGACTCATCCTCGTCGAGAAGGGATTCCTCCAGATTCCTGGGGCAATTAGGTCTTCCATGTCCTCGTTCTCCGCAAGCACCACAGATACGTTCTGGGCAAGCATATTGTGCATGTCCGGGAGCGGGAAGGTGGCAATAAGGGCATTGGTAATGGATGCATGCTGCCCTATAGTGACGGTTGGACCCGCATTGGTAACAGAGGACGTTCCCTCCAGTTCTGGAAGGGTTATTGGGGGAAGGCGAGGAAGTTCTCTGTTATGTATACGCGAAGTTCCGGAGTGTATGCTTTGAAGTAACTGTCGATGTCGATGTCGGAAGTCTCGCTATCCCCTTGAGGACTCGCGGAGGGACCAGAACTAACACGTAGATTGCGTAGAACTAGCTGAGGAATACATGATACAGTAGGTTGTTATAAATACCCAGACAGAGCTGTACCCACGGGCCAAAAGAAGAATCGTCTAAGTATGGGCAAAGGTACCTTTGCCTATATGCGGGAGATGCCTGGTTATGGGTAGTGGGAAAACGTGACCGCAGCAAGAGATGGGTCAAGGGGAGTGTGACGTCCGTTGTGATAGGAAGTGAATCAGAAGCAAGGTGG
>JBBPLU010000756.1:0-10920 GCA_038089935.1 Boletellus emodensis | reverse complement strand
GATAAAGTATGAAACGCGCTCAGACATTGAAGGTTCAGAGTGAAGAGGGAACGATATTGGGGGTGGGGAATCTGTACGTGGTTGATGTTATATTCGAGGATTACAGCTCCAGAACCAGTTCATCAGGCAGTTCCCAAGGGTTGACCCCTGGAAACTGAACTAGAAGAAAATGGAACATTGCTTGTGCCATCCCACTCTCCAAAGCGGCGATTAGGTGCACCACCCCGGAACTTTATCACTTTGGTGCACGTTGATGCGATCGCGAGGTGGAGCCGAACAGCAGGATATGAATGTCCCTACCACCATTCTCACACTACAGCTCGTGAAGCGAAGAGGGAAATTTGATTTGACAGATCCAATTGTCAACATCGGATGTCTGCTTTTGAAACATGTTGCTGGGATATTCAATGGATGATAGATGGTCATTGCACGGACCCAGCTTCCCGTGACAGGGAGTTAAGCCGTTCTTCGGCTAGAGACAGTTTCATTTGCAGGAAATGTTCGGTCAAGTGATATAGATCCCGGCTCCGACGGCCCACGTAGGCCAATAAGGTTAGCTACAATGTAATCCAGTCATGATCTAATTTTTTGATAGTGATGTGAAGATTCCTGACGCAATAGGCATGGGTCGAGCATACGGTACCCTCGTCTGAGAAATGAAACTCGGCTATCGTTATTACAAATCTGGTTCCGTCGGCGTGCTGTAGACTGGAATCGAAGACGCCCCGCAACGCCCCAAGTGCCCTACGAACGCGTCGCTTTGCGCTCCAGTCCCCCCAGAGGGTGGGACGCTCAAGCCACGTCACCCACCTTGTCGATGAATTCTTGTTCAGCTCTTTCCCGTAACGCGTCGCTGCAACCAGCCTCTGCGCCGGCGTGCCATGTAGAGACGAGAACCGAGGAAGGGCCCGGCAAACACCATAGTTCGAGCCACGTGACCCACTCTTTCCCTTTCACTCACCGTCGCTTGCGCGCGTCTCCCGTTTCAATCGAGCAATCGAACTCGGCTGTGTACTCAACAGCAGAACGGTCGTCTGGGCCAACGCAGGCGAGTAGAAGAACACTGGTCGATTGACTCTGCATTCCATGGCCACGAACGAGGGCGACGCGACACCGGCACCACACGCGCGTCGACGTGTACGACAGCTACTTCAAGGAGAGGGGGGGCCGTTCGAAGGGACGTGTCGCCTGCCAAAGTCACCACACGCGCACGCGTCCGCGTCTCCTCATGAAACCCGACCGCCAGCGCTCATCGTCACCGTGTCTGGCGCCGCGTGCCTGGGGCACGTCGCCGCTCGAAAAACTTCGGGGCCCACTGTGTCGCACGTGCGTTTGAACACTCAATAATCTAAAGTCATCACCACATCCGGTCCCCATTCACCCCATTCGATATCACCACGCACGTTTCGGAACAACAGGGAACAAGAACAAATTACGTCGCCAGAAGCGAGCCCAACAGGATGTATGCACCCGACAGTAATACACGTCTTCGGCCGTGAATATATAGAAACAGACTAAGGGAGAGGAACCCCCAAGGTATCTAGACTATGAACAAGCACACATGCAGGGAAAGAAGAAAAGTCCTCGCGTAATGTCGTCTCTGCCATGTACGATGACGAACGCTCGCTTGTCAAGCGCGTTCCAGAATCCAACGTTGATTTTGGCTATTGTTCCGCAGCAACGCCGAGACCTAAAAAAAAAACGACATAAGTTGGCCGCGATCATCGGCCCCTGACAGACGGACGACAACGTCAAAAGCCAGGGAGCTTACGTGAAGAGGGCGCTGAGTGAAATGAATCGCAGCGGCGTTGGCCGCGTTTCCGAGCCTGTGTTCTCCTCCGTGAGTGTCGGCGCTCGCACTGCGGTCAATCGAGTACGCACACGTAGGTGTCCCCTCTCGGTTCGATCGTCCAGACAGTCTGCTCGCCGTTCGAATCGCAGATCAGTTCGTTGCCGTCCCCAGTGCACAGTGGCACGTCCGAGTCCTCTCTGCGGCCCACGATGCTATATGCGCCGTCGGACACGAGCGAAACGGCCCACTGCACATATCGTGTCAAGATGGTCTGCAAACGGCAACGACGACACAGGAGACGCACCTTTTGAGAATCGCTGACCGAATCCAACTTGCGCACGGCCACCATGCTGTCCTCGTCCTGCGGACACGTGAGATACAGATCGGCAATCTGGCTTTTGATGCGAAACGTGCCGTCCGAGATGCCGGACGACGACGACCCGACGGCACCCTGTACGATCTGAGCGCGGTTGTTGGACAGCGTGACCGCTTTTGTCAACTCTTCTGACGTCGGTTGCGGTCAGAACGGGCGTGACAAGCGAGGGGCAACGCACCGATGCGCGTTTCCAGCGCACGGATTTCGCCCCGGAGGGACTCGATCCCGGGCTGGGGTTGGGTTTGGGGTTGCGGCAACACCCCCTGACGACCGAGATAGTGTATGGGGATGATGTTGTTGAGATTTCGGAGGGTGACCACCCCGTTCTCGCCGCCGGTCGCGATATAGTTGTTGTCCGACGAGAGCGCGATCGACCACAGTCGGGGGTTGCGTGGGTGCTCAAAGACGGGTCCGAACCGCTCCGTCGTGGACGTGTCCCACAGCGAGAGCGATCGTCCGACAAACGCAGCGACGAACCGGCCGTTTCTGGGCAATGCGATCGAGACAAAGGAATTCTCCGTGTCCCCGGGGATCGTCCATTCGGAGATGAAGGTGCCCGTGTCGACAAAGATCTGCCTGATCACGGCGTCGGAGCATATGACAAAGATGCGCCGCGAGTCGCTCGACCAGGCGATGGGATTGGTGGAATGCGTTCGGACGGAAACCGCTCTGAGAAACTCGCCATTGTCCGCGTTGTAGATCCGCAGGTCGCGCACCAGCGAGACGGTGGCGAGGTAGTTGCCGTCCGGGGAAAACTTGACCGCAACCACGTGCTTGTCGTGTCGAAGCGGACCGACGAGACGTATGCCGGTCGCGATGTCCCAGATGTACACCGTGTTGTCGATCGAGCCCGTCGCGAACCGGGTCGAGTCTGGAGAGACGTCGACGGAACGCACCCAATTCGTGTGTTCGTCCACCGTGAAGGCGCTCTGGTGGGTGGTTCGGTTCCACACGGTGGCCACCTTTTCCTCACCGCTGACGATCCATCTGCGATCGCCGGACAACGCCAGCGACTGGATCCCGCTCGTCGCTCTAAACGGCTGACCGACCTCCCTGCCGTCGTCGACACGCCACTGTCGAATCGTACCATCCTCTGCGCCGGTGAGGATGTGCCTGCCATCCTCCAAGAAAACGAGTGACCATACGGTGCTCCGTCCATCGTTCTCGATCGTTCTCGTGTTATCTGGGTCAAGGGTTAGTTGCCAGTCGGGTACCAAAGCCCGCCACTCACTCATCGTGCCGCGTCAGTCCAGGAAGAAGAAAGAAAACGAATTGGCTGCTCTCCAAGATGACGAAAGAGAAAGAAACTGGCGACCAGTGCGCACCCATGGGTGGTGTGAAAACGGTGTTATAAGCTTCGGAGAGCACACAGGTGCCGTCGCCGGATCATTGGCATATGTGGTTGAGTCAGCGCTGTGTCACCGCCGTTCCTGGAAGGAGAGAGCGGACCTCCCCCCGGTGAACGGAATCTGAGACACAGCATTTCAGACACGAGCCACGTTCGAACACAGCGGGTGCGTACGCCAACGCCGCAGAGACGGGCGTACACACAGGTTTCGTGATGCAAACGCCGTGTCGGAGGCAAGGCAGATGGCCGGATGGAAAGCGCGGTGTTCAGTCGTCCGACGTCGGTCTCTGCCGCAGTCACATGGCATATGACACCCTCCGTGGGAACTCTCGGACTCGCTACAGCTGTGGACTCGTCTGGATTGTAGCAGTCAAGCCTCATCGGTGGAGTCCCCCCCGAGAGGTGCCATGCCTCGTAGGTTACCAGCGTTGTTCATTGTCGACCACCGCACCGCTTGGTGTCGGTCTTGCTCTCACCCGAGCGCAGCAGCAAGCCCATCAGCATCCGAATCCGCCATGCCCTAGCCGTGGGAACACGCTCGGACGTCACAGTGTCCGGCCCGTTCTTGCCAAGCACGCGACTGACTACAACACAATCAGTCACAGGATGTTTACACGGAGCCTGCTGATCACGAATCTCGTTCACGGTCTCTTGGCGATCCTCGACCGTATGCGTCAGTAGGGGCCACACCAAGTTAGCCGCCCGGGAGGCGATCCCACGGGGTCGAGATGTTCCGCAGCACACCAGCGCTTATCTTCTCCATCGAAGGCGATGCGGCGCAAAGAAGGCAAGAGCGGGGTCCCATGAGATAAAGATCAGTCCGCGGGGAATATACACCAGGTACGAACACATCTAGCGTTTCGACGACGCGCTCAGAGCCGAAAAGTGTTCGTCGCTCGGACCTGCCCACAGCTCGATCGGACTGTCGGCGTCTTGGCTCTCCGTCGCTTGTCGGTCCACAAAGGCATAGCCACCCCGATACTATGCTGATCTACCAGAGCCGCACTCGCGGCCGTTTACCCGAGCACGAGCATTCGAAAGGGAAAGCCGACATGCAGTAACGCCCGACGTCTGGGTACCTCGGTATCGTTTTGGCTCACCGGACGAGGCTATGACATCTAAATCTGGAGTACGTGCTAGGATAGCCATGCCTCTCCGCCTCGGAACTCCGTCTGGATGACACACTTTCCCGACGTGGGGTCCCGGGGAGACATTGTTCAGCTCGTTCCCCTGACTCAACTAAACTCACACAGCTGTCCAACCCATATACATAACCCACAACACCTCATACAACAGGTACGCGCGTGCTTATCGGGTTTGCCCTTCCACGACGTCATGGTTCCATGCATTCTGAGTGGAGAATCCTTTGCGAGCATAGCGGCCCCTTTCGACGAATCACGGACGCCCTTCAATGAAAACCTGCTCTGTTCTTCGGACTTCAAGATCATGCTTCCATTGCGGTCCGACGCAGGCGAGAGAAGGTGAGGTAGGGTGAGTAGTCGGGCGAGGCGTGTCGGACCCCAACGAGTGGAAGAGCGCGTTCACGAGGCACAACGACCAGCTGCTCTTGAGGCTCAACGGAGATGCGGCTGCGAGAAGCCTCAAACCAAGGCTTGAGCCAAGGTGTGGCGGGTGGGAGCGCGAGCTGGACGAACGAGGCGGGAACAAAGGGCGCTCAGTGCTTCAGTGCTTACCTACACTACATCACACGTACTTCTCTGTCACAAAGAATTGCAGAATGGACGACACCATGTGATGCACGTGGCTGTTCTCCTGCGAAGTCAGTTTCATTGACACTGGTCAAGTGATATGCGGCTACGCTCCGAGGATCTCGGATCGATTCATCGATAACGACAGTTCGGGAGATGGCACGTTGGAATCAAGGCTCATGGCATCATCAAGGACGGCACCCTTCACTTTGCAAACGTTCCCTCCCGTGCTCTGTGAACCAAAATTCTCTGGGTCTTCTACAACCAGGAACATGTTTTATACACAGCACGAGCGCCATCTTCCAGAATCGGATCAAACTAAACAGCTTTGAACGCTCCTGTACTTCATCATGTCGGTTCGTCAGCATGCGGGAACTGCGCGTCCGCGACGCGCACGACAGGTCCAGAATCACATCGCGCCACACCAGCCAGAACACGACCTGACTGCGTTCGCGTTCGCGTTCGCCAAAGTCGTACCAGAACAGAAAAGCAGGGTCACTACGAAAAATACATGGGGCATTCAGTGGGAGGTAGTCGGGGATGGGAATGAGCACGACGGGGGGAACACGTCGCTGAGGCGAGGACCTTGGTCGAAGAGCGTGACAACTTGTGTCGAGGGCGAATGCCTCGGGTGGGCGAAAAGAGGGTGTCTATTTGTCTATTTGTTTCCGGGAATATGTGCACCGAATCTCACCGCGTGCAAACTGTCCTCGTCCTTGGCCTGTTGAAGAGCTTGCTCGTGTCCCTGCAAAAGGTTTGTGCGTGTCCGCCGTGGCACGGTCAACAGAACCTCTTGAAGCAGCTCGTCCGCACGATAGCATGTTGGAATGCACACCGTGGAGAAATGGGGACGACGGTGACCACTCCCCGATATCCGGCAGAACTGTCGTTGATGCAACCAGAGTAGCCACCTATGTACATGCATAGCGCGGGCGACGCACGCGTGGAGAACTCGGAACGGGTGATTCAAGGAGGGGGTCACAGAGAACCCCAAAGCGTCTTGCCAGCCTCTGGAGCGTTGTATGCCAAGCTTGTGTGTTGGGATCTCCGAAAGGTGGAAGAGGCAGACATCCTCATGAACAAGTCGGGCGGTGGAGAGTCCGCTGGCACCAATCTAATCGAAGCGCCGCTCGAATTTGTGACGAATCGGCATCTCCGGCATTCAACATTGCCAAGAGCGTTGGCTGCGTGCCAAAAAATGGAAATAACAGCTCAGGCATCTCCCAAGGGAACGTCAGCGCAACGTCCGAACAGAAACACACAACTTGAGGCGGTATCCGGTCTCACAGGCGAACCAACACTTCCACCGCAAGGATCTCTCTCTCTTATTCGCCTCCACAGTTCATGCCTCGACGGTGCTACTACGACTAGCCCCCGACAAAAGAAGAAAAAAAAAAGGTCCTCGCTTAAACCGGACACGCCTTATCCCCAAGGACGTCCGATCGCATCGTCCTCGTCTCCATGATCTCATCCACGATCTCAATTTCGATGTCACCCTTCTCCGACCCGAGCGTCGTCGCAGTCTGACTGAAGATGGGACGCGACATGATTCCGAACCCGTCGTCGATCCCAGCACACGCCTCATGGTCGTACAGCTCTCGCACGCTGAGGATGAACCGGGGCACCACGAGGTATACAGCCGTGCTGAAGACCGCGCTCAGGACGACGACAGAGGTGCTATCTGTCACGATGCCATCCTGGGCCATCGAAATGATGTCGTTGGACACGTTTCTAGAAACGGAGAATCAGAGTATCAGTTTCATGAGGGCCCCAGGAGTGAAAAACGCGGGGCGTACACAAAACAATAAAGGATCCCGTCCTCGACGAAAAGTTCGATATAGCGATTCGGCTTCCATTCTCCCGTCTTTTTGTACGTCTCTACCGACTCCTTCACAGCCTGAAAAACAGCAAGCGCAAAACGCATGGCACCAAAAATTAATCGTGGAATCACTAAAACATCGGCGTAGATATTCTGAAGGTTCTGCGGAATGTCCAACACGACGCTACAAAACGAGAGGCCTTGAATTTGTGTCGCCGCCACTAGAGAATGTGATACGGTACGACCGCCAGGTTGAGACTGCACTGCCGCGACCCACCTGCCAAGTACGTGTCGGGATTTCTGTATATTGCTGTTAACACGATCGATGTGGCAGTTTGCACCACGTGAATGAGCAACAGGACACAAAGGACTTTTTTGGAACGATTCCACATTGTGTAAAGGCGCAGAATCACGATCACTGCAGTCGAACATTTCATAAAGATTTCAATATTCTGGCATGATCACTCACGGTCGGCAGCGGCGATAAACACTTGAAACACCCATGTCATGATTAGCTCGAGCACGGTACCTTTTGAGATATCATATGCTTCATTTGGATACAGTAAATTGTGAGGTTGCTGTGCGTACACCTGCCTTGACTGTCAACGATGCCATTCACTCGACCGGAGGATCTCAGATGCGTACGTCTAGTAGAAAGCATCGTTCAGTCAAGCCAGCAGACTAGGTAATAAAACGGAGAAAACCGACTTTGGTAGGACCAGGGAAAAAGGTAGAACCGACTGTTGGCGTGGTGGATCAGTTCCAATCAATCTTGTGATCCGGCGCGCCGAGCTTACCGAGCGCATCGATTCTTGAGGATCAAGTCAAAGTCAACGTGTCGTCCAATCAAGAGGGTAATAACAGTGACCGGCGACCTACATGGCTACGCAAAGACCAGCGTAACGTACCTGCATAGTTTGTCAGAATAAATAAATAACTGCCGGGCACTATACGCACGAGAATGAATATCGCTGATCCCCAGGTCCAGCTCCTACGCTGTGGTATGTCAGCGGCGCAGTGGTACCTACTCGTCTGATTACTTCCGTACCCAAACGTAGTCTACCTTTGCCAATCGTTAGAAGAAGAGGGACAAGCGGTGCGAAAGAAATGGACATACCTCTCTCGAAAAGGTGAGGACTATGGGGTAATGCTCGCTCTGAGCACGACAGTGGCCGTGGAGAAATGCACGACATACTATAGTCATATCCAACTATGCTGATCATCATAACTGCGCTCGTCCGTGAGATTAGACGTTGGATATGATGACGAGATGCCATACTGGACATGTAGTTATTTAAAAGGAGCAGTTCCAGGGCGGACTGTAGGTCTGAGGACATGAGACATACAAGCCACGTTCGAGTGACAGTCGGTACGGGGTGAGAAAGCAAGCAGGGATGGGGAGAAATCGTTGTAAAGACACACACGACGTCGCGATGACGCTTATATCCTCGGCATGGCATTTCGACTGTTTCTGGGTCACTTATCTCGTGAGAAGACGCGAAGCAGGCGGCGCGACGGCGAAGAAATATTGCCATACTCCGAGATCAAAGACGAGTAGACGGTGCCAGGTAGTCATATCTTGGATGCGTCACCGTAGTATCGTGACCGGACCTCAAAGGCAAAGTCAGTCGTGATGAGCTAGACTGGCACCTACCAAGGTGGCCAGGGTCGATGCTACGCACCGATGACCGCGTCCGTCTGTCTAGACCACGAGGAGAATCTTGGAGTGAAACGCAACTTCCTCCCGCACGTTTCCGATTATGTAGCTTCTGTACGACAGGTATCGTCACGTATTTCACCGCTCTTCGCGAAGATGTAAAGCCCGCAGAGTGGCAGGACGTGCCTCATGATAGCCAAGTTTTACATCGCGGTAGACACTGCCTCGCAATGGCAAGCTTCGGGCTCTCCGTTCCGTTTACTTGCACAGGCTAGAAAAGCTGAGCAGTATGCCTAGAACTTATTGCCGGTGTAGCAGTTGTAAAAGTGGGGACCCTACCAGGACTGTTTCTGAGTGGCGTGGCGCGGATGAGGTGAATCCATATTTGAAAAAAGCGGTATCGAGACGGATAGATAGAAGTGGGTTGGTCGCCGAGATCAGAATTCAATCAATCCGATCTTACGAAAGAGACCTGCCACGATGCTGTATGTCCCACGATAGACGCCTATTTCGTCTGTCGTCTTTTGCCTGATCCCATCTCTCCCGTCTGAGGGCTTATTTCCGCGGTACCTCGCTATAAACACAGGTGTGTTGGAGCGACAACGATACAGAGGATGAGGTGACCGATCTTGGAGCATCCACAAACATCGAAAGGATTGCGTACCTGGCACTTAGTGAGATGGTGAAGCGAGGTATTGAAACATGAGCGCAGAACGATCATTCCCACCCCGAACCCCCACATGCATCCACCCAGCCCAGCGATACGAAATGTGTTGAAAGATCTGCTGTCCTCTGGTATCAGTTGGACGCAAGTGTCAGTGACATTGATTCACGGCGCGAGCTCACTAGGTGGGGGGATCCACGGGATGGAGACCTCACTGGAGCTGTCCGCACGGAAGGCCTAAATGCGGGATTCGACCGGAAATGAACGGATAGAGTGCAAGCCGTCTCCGACTCAACAGCTATGTGTGGTCTTGGCAGAAATGGCTTAGTAAGGATCAGATACGGCTCGAACGAGTGCTTGCGGGTGCTTGCAGACGGTGGAGTTTTACGCGGTCGGACAGGGAACCAGTGCTGCCATCGGAGCACTGGCTCTCAGTAATACGGACGGCCCACGCGGGGTGGTCCAAAATCATCGCCACACAAGGTGGATAGGGTTTTCTCTGTGTGTGGTTGAGACTAGGACGACATCGCCGTCGGAAACAAGGAATTACATACCAATGGGACAACACGCCTGTTTTTTTTCTGGATTCACGGTGAACCAGAAGGAGCGAGCACGAGCGACAGATGTGACCAAGTGGGAATTCCAGTCCAATGGACATGCGACACCAACAAACGTCGAGGCGAGCTGCTGAATATTTTCCCACGAAGAAAACAAGCTTTGCCGGTGACTCCGACGATGTGTCCATGCCCCACTTCCTCTCCAAGGAACCCTTTGCATGCTTCTCGCCACGATCTCATGCTGGTATTGTTCGAGCACGATTTGCACGATCTCTCCTGGGCTCTCCTGGTGGTTTGGTGACGGCTCATAGCTCCAATGTGCTTTCATGTGTTTATGCAATTAGGGCTACTCGAAAGCGAGGGCGGATCATTGTATGGACCGTGTACACACGGAAACGAATAGGGGAAATGCACGCATGTCGAACGTGTCCCTTATGTCGAATGTTACCACCTTCCAGTCAAACCTTCTCGCACTGAATACTAGAAAATTTAAGAGTAAAGCCAATCGCACATTCACAGGCACTACAGAATGCAGAAACACCGTCCACCAGATGGTGGCACGGCTCCGCCCTTAAACCCGTTCCAGAACCCATCGTTGGTTTTGACTGTTCTTCATTCCATGCCATGCGTCAGTATGCACACGTGCCTCACGATTGAATCAAACGACACCTACATCACGAGGTAAAATAGACACCTATCATGTGCGTTTGGAAACAGCTTAGTTCAACGTCCTACGTGACATGGGCATAAGCAGCTTACGCGTCGAGGTCTCTCCGTCACATGGATGGTCGTCGGGTTGGCTGGATTTCCGATTGTGTCAAGAGATCAATCAACCAAAGCGGGATAGAAAACGGAAGCCGACACATAGGCGTTCCCGCGAGGTTCAAAGGTCCAAGTGGTGTAATCGCCATTCGGAACACAGACCACTTCGCCCGTATCCCTGGCACCCAACGGTGCATCCCAGGATCCTCTACGGCCCACAATGCTGTAGGTCCCGT
>JBBPLU010000754.1:0-10937 GCA_038089935.1 Boletellus emodensis | reverse complement strand
TAGGAAGTGAATCAGAAGCAAGGTGACGCTTACCCGGTTATGGAGGAACGGAAGACCGGGTAAGGGAGGTTATCGATCCCATCGAAGGGACGTCCCTCAAGTACATATAATAAGTCATCAGCATAGATGGAACTAGGAAAGGGATGAACATAAAGAGACTCGAACCACTGCTGCTCAAGGACCAACACTTCATTTGTAACACCACCGTTTGTGGTGTCCTCGGTCGGAAAGGACAACGTGAAACTCAGAGACCAACCGGGCTCTGGTTCCACAGGAGTCGGGGTAGGTGTTCCGTTAACCGCAGACGTCGGTTCCCCAAGGATCGGGGTTGGTGGTAGGTGGGGGACGACGGGGTCTAAAGGATACCCCGTATCGTATGGAGTTTCCTCTGCTGAGAATACGCCTATGGGTGTCCCAGAGGCAAAAGAAAACTAAAAAAAAAGGGAAGAAAAACGAAACCAAGGTAGAGGGCGAGAAGGGTGAAGGCCGAATCGGAGAGGGAGAACATTTTTGTAGCTACGGTTTTACAGGGAGCTCGTATCAGTTTCTTCGTCCGGTTGAGGAGAAAGCCTGGGGATGCGCAGTTTTATATTCCGAAAGTAGTGCCTGGGAATCTGTCGAGTTCCGTTCCGGTTCCCAGGTATTTTCTGCGGATGAGTAACCCTTCCATCGGATCAAGTACTGCCTTTGCGTTCCGGTACCTCTGTGGGAAAGGATTTGATCTATTTCGTATTGTTCATCTCCATCGATGACGTCAGGTGGCGGATTGATAAAGTTTGGTCCGAACTCGTCGGTTTCCTTGTAAGGATGTAGAAGGCTGGCATGGAATACAGGGTGAATCCGCCAAGTGGGAGGAAGGCGAAGTTTGTAGGCGACGGGAGTAACGACGTGTTCTATCTCAAAGGGGCCTTCTCGTTTGGGAGCGAGTTTCTTGGACGGATAGTGTAGTCTGAGGTTTTTGTTGTCCAGCCATACCTTGTCTCCGCGTTTCCAGCGACGGAACTTGGTTCTGATCTGCTCCTTCATTGCTTGCTGTGCGATCTGATGAGCGTGTTGTGCTTCCGTCCACGCTTTCTCCAAAAGGGTAAGCCTTTGTTCTAAAGCCGGGAGGAAAGTTTTCCCAAGGGAGGGGTAGGCATGAGGTTCATATCCCATCATTAATGAGAACGGAGATTGCTTGGTTATGGAATGTGCTGCGGAATTGTGAGCGAACTCTGCCATTGGAAGGAGCTCCGTCCAGATCGTGGGGTTTCCTTGGCAGAAGATGCGGAGATACGTTTCCAGTTCCTGGTTAACACGTTCGGTTTCCCCGTCCGTTTGTGGATGATAGGCGGGGGACAGCGCTATGTCGTATTCCAGAAGGCGGGCTAACTCTCGTGCGAAGGCGGAGACGAACTGGGGGCCTCTATCCGAGGTGCATTTGTCGTGAAGCCCGAATCGAGGGAAGACATTTTTGAAAAAAAGTTGGGCGACGCCTTTTGCATCAATGTCAGAGTGGCAAGGAGAGAAAATTACCCCCTTTGTAAGCCCTTGGTCGACCACGACCAGAACGGCATCATAACCGTGAGAAGGAGGTAGGGCGGTGATCAAATCAGTGGAAACAAATTGGAAAGGACGCGTCGCGTTGTTGAGGGGAACCAAAGGTGGGATGGTGGGATGAGTGATTGTTTTATTTGCTTGGCATGTGGCACATCCAGCAATGAAACGGTGAACATAAGTACTCAATCCAGGCCACCAGTAGTCTCTCTGCAGAAGATTCTGTAAACGGAAAATCCCGGTGTGTGCTCTGGCGGAAGAGGTGTGTATGGAATGCACTAAGTCGTGACGTGCACTTTCTGGCATGTAGAGGCAATTTTTGAAGTAGAGGAGATTGTTGTCGTATCGCCAGTCAGATTGGTGGGTTCGTGGAAATAGGGGGGATTCTTCCTGCAGAGCTTTGAGTGCGGAAAGTACTAAGGGATCCGTCGGGGAGGATTTGGAAAGTTTATCCCGGAGAGCTGTATCGATGATTCGGATGAAGTGGTCTTCCAGGATGAGGATTACATCCTGGTTATCTTGGGAGACGTCTACTTCCGCTCGTCTGGAGAGGGCATCTGCCGGTCCCATCTGTGTTCCGGGGGTGTGCTGAAACTTAAGGTCAAAATCCTGAAGGAAGAGCATCCACCTGGCCTGTCTCCGTGATAGTTTGTGCGGTTGTTTAAAATACGACAGGTTTTTGTGGTCGGTGAGGACGGTAACCGGGTACGCCGTTCCAGTAAGGTACTGTCGCCAGTCCTCCAGAGCTCGGATGACTGCTAGTAACTCCCGGTCGTAGATATCGTAGTTTCGTTCCTCAGGGGAGAAAGTTTTTGAAAAGTAAGCACAAGGGTAAAGGTCTCCATTGTTATCTTTTTGCATTAGCACTCCTCCACAGGCTGTGAGGGATGCATCCGTCATCACCCAAAAGGGTTTCTCAGTTTTCGGGAGCTGTAGTACCGGTTTTGTTAGAAAAGCCTGCTGTAGGGTTTCAAAAGCTTTTTGACATTCCGGGGTCCAATTCCAAGTCGTCGTTTTCTTAGTTAAGTCATGGAGGGGACAGCTGATCCCAGAAAAGTTTGGTATGAATTTTCGGTAGAAATTGCAAAACCCTATGAACGATTGGACTGCTTTGACTGTAGTTGGCGGGGTCCATTTGTGAATGGCTTCTAGTTTTACCGGATCGAGGGTGATCTGTCCTGGTCGTACGATCAGCCCGAGGTACTCTACTTCGGTAACGTTGAATGAGCATTTTGAGAGCTTTAGGTAGAGTTTGTGTTCTCTCATCCATTGTAGAACCTGGATAGTTCTCCGATGGTGTTCCTCTGGGTCGTCATCAGTATGTATGATGAGGTCGTCCATATAGATTTCTAGCCATCCTTCCGCAATCATGTCCCCGAAGGTGTCATTCATCATTGCCTGGAACGTTGGAGGGGAGTTGCTCATTCCAAAAAACATTACTAGCGGCTTGAACAGCCCTAGTGGGGTGATAAAGGCTGCCTTCCAGGTGTCATCGCGTTTTATGAGCACATTGTTGTATCCCCATCGGACATCGAATTTGGAAAAGAGGGTAGCGTCTTTTAGTTTATCGATAAGGTCTGGGATCAAGGGTAGGGGATAAGCGTTTTTGATGGTGTGCTCGTTGAGGTATCTGTAATCTTGGCAGGGGCGTAGTCCTCCATCTTTCTTCTGAACAAAGAAGAATGGTGAAGCTTGAGGAGATTTAGAGGGTATGATCTTCCCGGATTTCAGATGTTCTGTGATGAAATCTTTACAAGCCTGGAGTTCTTTTGGGTTTAGCGGATAGGCTTTTGCCACTTTTGGCACGAAAGAGTCGTCGAGATTGATGGCATGATCGTATGGGCGAGAGGGTGGTAGTTCTCCTGGTGTGGGTTCTCCGAACACGTCGAGGTATTCCAGATATTGGGACGGTAGTTTGATTTCGTCTTTTACCGTCTTCTGTGCTAATTCCGTGGAGAGGGTGGTGTGGGCTATCGTTTCTTTCTGCTCCAGATAGCGGATCAGGTATCATTGATCAACAGGATCTCCGCAGTCATGTTTTGATTCGGGGATTGAGATTCTTCCTTCTGCCCAGTCTATCTTTGGATTGACGGCTCGTAACCACGTCATCCCTAGAATGGTTTTCTCATTTCCGCAGTCTATCACCATGAACCTGGTTTTCTCCTTTCGCTTCCCAGTTTGAAGAGAAAGAGTCACAGTTGATCGTATGGTTCCGTTTTTGTTTGGGGTCCCATCTACGTTATGCGCTAGGATCGGTTGTCGTAGTCGCTGGGTTTTTAACCCATGTTGTAGTACCAGGAATTTGCTGATGAAGCATCCCATTGCTCCACTGTCGATGAGTGCAGTTGCTTCGATGGTTTTCTTGTCGTCCGTAAGGTGAATGGGGATTTTGATTGCTCTAGAATTTGGTCCAGATACAAATACAGGAGCGACGATTATAGGAGAGGGAAACGGAGCCATTGACCTCAGTTTCCCTTTTAAAAACCCTCCGAAGTGGTCAACTTTCGCACTTCTTCTTCATCTGCCGAGGTGCACACTTTGAGAATGTGGAGAAGTTCCTCTCTAGGGAGTTCCGATCCTTCTAGAAATTTGGAGAGGTCGTCTTCAACAACTTCTACTGCTTTGATCGCCTGAGGCTTTGGGCGCGTTCCAGATTTGGGGGATCTCCTTCCTCCTTCGATGCGAGGATGGTTAGACGTTCGACATCCTACCCTGTGGCAAACGAAGCATTGATTGTTCCTCATGTGAGTTGCTCGTTCTACTGGGGTAAGTCGAATAGCATCGACATCCATCGCATTAGGATCTCTGGTGGAGCGAGAAGATCCTCCTCCTGGAAAGGGAATGTAGTTTCTTCTTTCTCTCAGCTTTCGTAACCTCAGGATATTCTCGTTGAACACCTGTGCTTTCTTGATCCAATCCCTCCATTTTGTCGGCTGAGGGTTGATCATTGCCATCATGTTGGCCAGTTTATAGTCCACTCCTTGTCAGAGGACATCGATGAGGACGTCGTCATGTCCATCATCCATTTCAGCTCGGCCTATGGCCAGCTCGAAGCTTGTGATGAAAGCGTCAAAGTCGCCTCTCTTCTCCCTTGGAGTGAGGCCGCTTTCTTTATCGTCGCGGTATTGCAATTGTCGCATGTCGTAGAGATTGTTCCTAGATCTCTCCTTTTCTCCCGTCGGTACAAACGAGGTGGAGAAGTCTTCCATGAACCGGTCCCACGTTACCCCAGTTCCGGCTGCTAGTCCTTGCAGCTTCTTATAGTAAGATTCGGTGAATACCGCCCCTCTGCCCTTACTCATCTTGTTAAGGCAGGTCAAAATCATAGCCCTGTCGTTGTTCCTATACATCCCTTCATTGATGATGAAGTACGCCGACATAGCTAGCATCCATCGCTGAGCGTCAGCGGCATCTCCTGAAAAGTCGGCAGGTAAGGCCGCTTTCAGCTTGGAGGTTTGTTCGTTGTTTCCCGACATCTCGATGTCGTCTTCTTCTTCTTCTTCGACGGAAAGTACTCTGATCTGTGGAATAGGGGAAGGTTCGAAGGGGAGAGCAGGTCCTAGAGTTTCCTCGGTGGGCTGCGTGCGAGGTGGAGGAGAGTTGTGCGAGGGAAGTGCGAACTCTTCAGTTTCTGTGGTTAGGATCGGGGGAGTGGGAGTCCCAGAGGTTCTTCTCTTCCTTCGGGAGGTCAGAAGGGGGTTTGGGGGAGGTTGAGGTCTCCGAGAGCTGGAGGCTATCCTGGTGGATGGTACGGGTGACGCTGTCTGGTAGGGATTTATGAAATCCGGTACCGAAGGTTTGGGAGATGGTGAACGAGTTTGTTCAGGGGTGTCGACAGGGATAGTGTCGTCAGAGTCGTCCTCAGCTGGGAGTCGGTATGACGTGGTGGGAGTGGGGGAGTCCTACTGCGAAGAGCAGGGACTAGAAGAGAGCTAGTTCTTTTGTTACGTATACGCGAAGTTCCGGGGCGTATGCTTGAAGTAACCGTCGATTGTAGAAGTCAGAAGTCTCGCTATCCTCTTGAGGACTCGCGGAGGGACCAGAACTAGCGCGTAGATTGCGTAGAACTAGCTGAGGAATACATTGTACAGTAGGTCGTTATAAATACCCAGACAGAGCTGTACCCATGGTCTATAAAAGGAGTCGTCTACGTATGGGCAAAGGTACCTTTGCCTATATCTGGGAGATGCCTGGTTATGGGTGGTGGGAACATGTGACCGCAGCGAGAGATGGGTCAAGGGGAGTGTAACGTCCGAGGTGATAGGAAGTGAACCAGAAGCAAGGTGACGCTTACCCGGTTATGGAGGAACGGAAGACCGGGTAAGGGAGGTTATCGATCCCTTCGAAGGGACGTCCCTCAAGTACATATAATAAGTCATCAGCATAGACGGAACACGTAAAAGGATGATCATAGAAAGAGTTGAACCACTGCTGCTCAAGGACCGATGCTTCGTTTGTAACAGTCATCAGCATAGACAGAACACGCAAAAGGATGATCATAAAGGTTGTTGAACCACTGCTACTCTAGGGCGAACGCCTCGTTTGTAACAATACCCCCAGAGTAGATCTGAATCTCCGAATCAGAATTGTTCATCAGCCAGGACAAGCTCGTCCTTGTTGAGAAGGGATTCCTCCAGATTCCTGGGGCAATTAGGTCTTCCATGTCCTCATTCTCCACAAGCACTGCAGATACATTCTGGGCAAGCATATTGTGCATGTCCGGGAGCGGGAAGGTGGCAATAAGGGCATTGGTAATGGACGCATGATGCCCTATAGTGACGGTTGGACCCACATTGGTAACAGAGGATGTTCCCTCCAGTTCGTGAAGGGTTATTGGGGGAAGGCGAGGAAGTTCTCCTCGAAAGACGAGTATTCGATAGAGCATGTCTACCCAGTCTCACAAGAGATCCAGTTCCTCTTCAGAGTATTTGTTCTGGTCTGGGAGTGGGAGGAGGTATTGGGATTGGTTGGGTGTTTCCGGGGAGGGTGTTCTGGTCGGAGATCAGCATTCCAGAGTCAGGTCTAGCAAGGATGAGATTGATGCTTGGTACTCCTCTTGAAGGATTTTCCTATGAACGGTTCTCTGTACTCTACTGCATGTCCTCTGAAAATGTAGAGGCTGCATCAGATAGGACCCCATTTGTTCTGAGTTTGGTGGGGTCCACATGATCCAATGCGTACTCTCCTCATCCATAATACCAGTCCTTTTCTCTAGGGGATAAAGTGGCTATCCTGAGATGTAACAGTTCTCTGATAAGATGATAGGGGAGTTCTGTTATGGCCTTGTCTAGGTGAACCAGTAAGGAGAACGTGGCGAGAGCTTCTCTAGCTGCAGCGAGGGAGGAAAGAGCTAAACCGATGTTATTCCTTGCGTCAGGGGAAAGGTTTCCTTGAGCCCTCTCTGAAGTTATTTGAGCGATGGTCGCAGTTCTTGTTCGTGTGAAGAAAGAATAAAAGATCATGAATACTGGAAACAAAGCAGTTCTCTGGCAGGTTGGAGTGCCTTCCAGTCAAAAGATTACCGGAGGATGTTCCAAGAGATCGAAAATTAATTGGGTAAGCTGAAAACAGGAGAGTCTTCCCATTCTAAGAGGTGGGGATTCTTGGGAAAAGTCTATAGTAGGGATTGCCATAGGAATTCTGGGCGGCATAGAGCTTATTTGTTGAAGGTGTTGCCAAAAGAAATCTGATTTTATGGAAAGTGGAGTGTTAAAGTGGGCAAGATGGCTGGGACTGGAAGGTCCGGAGAAAATGTAAGTGAAGAAGGCCACAAATGTTTGGGGAGTTCCAGCTGGTCTCTTCTAGCTGGCCTGCGAAAGGTGGAAAAGGGAGAAGGATAAGAATGAAAAGGGAAAACTGGCGCAGGAAATGAATCACCACGGTTTGAGATTGTCCCAACTGCCGTTCATAGTGTCCTCAGTTGGAAAGGACAACATGAAACTCAGAGACCAACCGGGCTCTGGTTCTACAGAAGTCGGGACAGGGGTTCCGTTGACCGTAGGTACATCAGTCCTCCAGGAATCAGGGACGGAGGATGGTGGGGTTTGGCAGGGTCTAAGGGATATCCCATATCGTATGGTGTTTCCCCTGTTGAGGATGCGCCTATGGATGTCCCAAAGGCAGAAAGAAACTAAGAAAAAAGGGAGAAAGACAAAGATGAAATAGAGGGCAAGAAGAGTGAAGGTGGAATTGGAGAGGGAGAACATTTTGTAGCTACAGTGCAGAGAGCTCGTGTCAGGTTCTTTGTTGTCTGGTTGGGGGAAAAGTTTGGGAATGCACAGCTTTATATTCCGAAAGTAGTGCCTGGGAATCTGCCAAGTTCCATTCCAGTTCCCAGGTGTTTTCTGCAGATAAGTAACCCTTCCAATGGATCAGGTACTGCCTTCGTGTTCCGGTGCCTCTGTGGGAAAGGATTTGATTGATTTCGTATTGCTCTTCTCTATCAATTATGTCAGGTGGCAGGTTGATAAAGTTTGGTCCAAACTCATCGGTTTCTTTATAAGGGTATAGGAGACTGGTGTGGAATATGGGGTGAATTCGCCAAGTAGGGGGAAGACGAAGTTTGTAGGCAACAGGAGTGACGACCTGTTTGATTTCAAAGGGTCCTTCTCATTTAGGTGTGAGTTTTCTGGATAGGTAGTGCAGTTTCAGGTTCTTGTTATCTAGCCACACCTTGTCACCACATTTCTAGGGACGGAACTTGGTTCTGATCCGTTTCTTCATTATTTGCTATGCAATTTGATGGGCATGCTGCGCTTCAGTTCAGGCTTTCTCCAAAAGGGTAAGCCTTTGTTCCAGTGCTGGGAGGAACATTTTTCCTAGGGAAGAGTAGGCACAAGGTTCATAGCCCATCATTAATGAAAATGGGAATTGCTTTGTTACAGAGTGTGTTGTGGAATTGTGTGCAAATTCCGCCATGGGAAGAAGTTCCACCCAGATTGTGGGATTCTCTTGGCAGAAGATTTGGAGATAGGTTTCCAATTCCTGATTGACACATTCTGTTTCTCCATCCATTTGAGGGTGGTAAGCTGTTGAAAGTGCTACGTCGTATTCCAAGAGGTGGGCTAGTTCCCATGCGAAGGCTGAGGCGAATTGAGGACCTCTATCAGAGGTGCACTTGTCGTGTAGACTGAATCGAGGGAAGATTTTTTTGAAAAACAGTTGGACTACACTCTTTGTGTCGATGTCAGAATGGCAAGGAGAGAAAATTACCCCCTTCATAAGCCCTTGGTTGACCACAACCAGGACAGTGTCATAACCCTGGGAGGAGGGCAAAGCAGTGATCAAATCTGTAGAAATGAACTGAAAAGGGCAAGTGGTGTTACTAAGGGGAATGGTGGGTGGGACGGTGGGATGAGTGATTGTTTTATTTGCCTGGCATAGAGCGCATCCAGCAACAAAATGGCAGACATAGGTGCTCAATCCGGGCCACCAATAATCCCATTGAAGGAGGTTCTGTAAACGGAAAATCCCAGCATGCGTGCCCACTGCAGAAGTGTGTATTGAATATACGAGGTCGTGTTGCATGCTCTCCAGTACATAGAGTCGATTTTTGAAGTAAAGGAGGTTGTCTTCATATCACCAGTCCGAGTGGAGAGTTCATGGAAACAGTGGAGATCCTTCCTGAAGGGCCTTCAATGCAGAGAGTACAAGGGGGTCAGATGGAGAAGATTGGGTAATCTTATCCTGGAGAGCAGTATTGATGATCCAGATAAAGTGATCTTCGGAAATGAGGATGACATCCTGGTTATTGTGGAAGACGTCTACTTCTGTGCGTCGGGAGAGGGCATCAGCTGGTCCCATCTGAGTCCCTAGAGTGTGTTGGAACTTAAAGTTGAAGTCCTGGAGGAATAACATTCATTGGGCCTGTCTTCGTGAGAGCTTATGTGGCTGTTTAAAGTATGCCAGATTTTTGTGATCCATGAGTATGGTGACAGGGTGTTCAGTTCCTGTAAGGTATTGTTGCCAATCCTCAAGCGCACGGATAACGGTGAGCAGTTCTCGGTTGTAGATGTCATAATTTCTCTCTTCCGGGGAGAACGTTTTCAAGAAGTATGCACAGGGATGGAGATCACTGTTGCTATCTTTTTGCATCAGCACCCCTCTACAAGCCGTAAGGGATGTGTCTGTCATAACTCAGAAGGATTTCTCTGTTTTAGGAAGATGAAGTACCGGTTAATGAGAGTGGGAGGTGATTGGTGTGCGGTTATAGTACCACAGTCCACTTCTCACTTATGGCGCAGTAACGAAGGGATGTATCACAGTGTGAGACTCACTGTGGTAGCAGAGTTTTATCTTGGTAGTGATTAGATGGGGTTTCATGTGGGGTTGTGACCTCAGTGAGGTAAAGAAGGAAATGAAACCCGGAATGAATTCCGTTACAGCATTGAGTACGTTACATGCTGTTTATATACTATAGATAAAGCAGAGATAGAACTCTAAACATGAGTCTGGTTGACTCATATCGACTCATGATGACTCGTATCCAGCCATGTGATCATGTTGGGAGTCACTCTGACTCGGTATGACTCGGAATGACTTTGTTACAAACGAAGCGTTGGTTCTTGAGCAGCAGTGGTTCGACTCACTTTATGATCATCCTTTTGCTTGTTCTGTCTATGCTGATGACTTACTATATGTACTCGAGGGACGTCCCTTCAAAGGGATCGATAACCTCCCTTACCCAGTCTTCCGTTCCTCCATAACTGGGTAAGTGTCACCTTGCCTTTGACTCACCTCCTATCACAACGGACGTCACACTCCCCTTGACCCATCTCTTGCTGCGGTCATGTTTTCCCACTACCCATAACCAGACACCTCCCCGATATAGGCAAAGGTACCTTTGCCCATACCTAGACGTTTTCCTTTATAGCCCGTGGATACAGCTCTGTCTGAGTATTTATAACGACCTACTGTACAATGTATTCCTCAGCTAGTTCTACGCAATCTACGCACTAGTTCTGGTCCCTCCGCGAGTCCTTAAGAGGATAGCGAGACTTCCGACTTTGACATCGACGGTTACTTCAAAGCATACGCTCCGGAACTTCGTGTATACGTAACACTTAGAGGCCTGGCAGCACTTAGAGAAGATGAACCTGGACCTAGCACAAGCCGTGCTAGAGAGAATCAATGAATTTCAAGAGAAGACGCTGACAGTCTGGCCACTGCCGGTGTCCTTCGGCAGTCCGTACGCAGGACCAGTAGGAGATCGAATCCCTATAATCGCTAGGGAACATTTCATCGGTACTTTCTTGGACATGTTTCTTTCTTATCAGGACAGTGTACCACTACCATACTACTCCTGTTCGCAGTTGTGGTACCTAAGCTATGGACCTAGAAAGGAGAAGTTTCTAAACTACCATTTCTTCTCTAACCTCTGCTTTGAAACCATAGAGGAAACA
>JBBPLU010000753.1:0-10972 GCA_038089935.1 Boletellus emodensis | reverse complement strand
TGGAACAGGGAGGTCTTCGAGCTCCGATTCAGATATCGGCTCAATGTCAGTCGTCTGATTGTTTGGTTTTGCACTTCTTCTAATCTATGCCTCCATCGCCTGTGATATACATGTAGACGCGCTCAATCATGATTTTATCTTGTGCTCTCCGATCTTGCATCTGGTAATTTGGTCGTCTTTGCCAGTTCCGGGGCCCCAAGTACATCACACATCACAGGTACTCGTGCAAAGCAGTTAAATCAATGACCTTTGTCTGGATGATGTCGCGGAGGTGCATACCGGTACGCGCTGTCCGGGACTCTTTTCTCCCGGAGCCACAGGACACATGCCTTCTACTTCCGTGGGCGTCGTTCATCGCGCCTATCGTTTGTCCCATCCGAGATCTGCGGTTCGCCCGTGGACTGACCATGTGGGGTGTTCCGACATGTGTTCACCCTGCAATGCCATCTTCAGGTCCCACGCCGCGCTCACGGCCAGACCAGTGCCCATCCCGAACAGCCTGAAACACTGCAAATTCCGGAGCCATCGGAAGGAGCCGCCAATCCAGAGTGGTCAAGTGCCCACGCATGTCTTGTTGGTACTTTTGCGCTTACGACCTTTTCCCGACGGACCGGGGGCCATCCCTGCATTATAAAACATTCCATCAGCATATTCCGCTTTCATTTCCTAATCAGGCGACCAAATACAAGGCGTTCCAGATAACAAAGTTCCCTTTGTGTCTCTGTGTGGAACCCACGTTGATGTCAACCGTTTCCTTCGTGTTCGGCGAGCAATTCGGTTCACAAGCCAATCACCTTCACAACCAATCAAGTGGAGACGGCTCATCTTCACCAGATCGCCGTATGACGACTGGAAGACAACTAGACATTGGCACAGACGGACCGGTAAACGGGTACGTGTGTCTCCGGATCTGTTCCCTATGGCGTCGGTACCCCTGTTGCGACGCCTGTTGCCGTCAACGGGTGCAGTGGCCTGGCCAGTTCACGATGGGTATAAATCCAAGGCCCCATGTCGATACGAACCCACCAATCTTTCAAGTCACATCAAATGTCCTCTGACAGCCGTGTTTCTGAGGTTACCAAGGAAGAACCCTTGCAGGCCCCGGTGGGTGTTGGAGACGGTCCCCCTCCCGTACGTTTGTGCAACCCGCTGGCATTTTGCTTCTTCGACCAACACCCCGTTTTTGCAGTATTGGGTCAACGCCAGGGCGCACTGGAGAGAAAACGCCTCCGCCATTGCTTCCGAGCAAGCTGCGCAGGCCCCGGTTGGCGTTGGGGACGGTCCCCCCCCTGTACGTTTCCGCTCTGCTGCCGGAATGTACGCCTCTTTGACACGCATTGTCGCAGTACTGGGCTAACGCCGGGGTCCACTGGGGAGAAGATGCTGCCACAATCGTTGCCGATCAAGCCGCTCAGGTGCCTCGGGGACCTGTGGACCCTCCCGTACGTTTTCTCTTACGATCGAACTCCCGTTTGTATGAATGAGGCTTGCTTCTCAGTATTGGTATGGTGTTTATGGGGCCCACTGGAATAGAAGGGCTGCCGATATCGTCGCCGAAGGATCCTCTGGGGAGGAAACCAGGAAGGAAACCGAGAAGTAGCCGAGTCGTCTGTTTCATTGAATAGATCCCAAAGCATGTGCTATCTGCTCGTCATCTGGCAGAGTTGTCGTAGCCTCATTAGCATTTGGGACTCGAAGTGATGCAGTCACGTCGGCGGTGTGAATACGGAGCTGTTTTTTTTTTTCAATCCGTGGTCGCTGAAGTGACAACGATGAGAATTGGCTCAATGGTCTCTGAGTGGAACGTCTGGTCAGTCCGAGATAAAAGCATACTAGTGTCAAATGCGCGACAGCAGGGGCCCGGACTAAAACAGGGCACTTGTGGTGAGGGGAAGTGTGGGTCTAGCAGTGTATGGACCAGGACGCGGACTGTCTTGAAGGTTGCAACGTTGAGGCTTCGACCATCACACAATCTAAATTTCTACACTTCTGCTCGAACCGGCTAGTGGACTCCAATGGACCAAGCCTGGTGTAGGCAACCAAAGCGAATTCAGGCTATCGTTGTGTCATCCATCATTATAGGATCGATTCACGATAGTCATCTACACGCTATCTTATCCACTGGGGTCCTCCACCGCCTCGTTTTCTGCATTGTGTCTGGCCTCGGCCTGTTCCCTCGCGATCCGAGCTCGGTAGGCGGCTGTGCTTCCCGTATCATCCAGCCACCATTTGCCCCACGTTACGTCCTACAGAATAGGCGGTCATCATCCGGATCAACCATAACATCATCTAGGGCAACGCCCGATCTTACCGTCTCCTTCGTGCTCTTCTTAGTCTGCAGCTGCGACTTGAATCCCAACAGTTCAGGCATCAAATCATACTTGGACCGATCAAGAGGCTTCATCGTAACGTATAAGCACTCGTCATTGTCTTCACCTAACCATGCTACCCACCTTGGCGAGGTCGATTCTCGGGGCCTCTTCCCCACCCTCTGCATTGTTTCTCGATCTTGCACTAGTGAGCAAGCCGCACTCGGAACAATACACGTCGTGCATGTTCTCCGCGCCCTGCCGACCGTGCTTGAGTGCATTGAACATGAACTCGCGCGTGTGAACTCCTCGCCGAAGTGCCGTCCATACCCTGAATATGATCCTCCCAGTTAGCCGTCCGTCCCCGGTGCCTCGCAGCCTCAGGACACTCACCAGTCGATGAATTCGGTATACTTCCCACATCCTTTGCACGCCGATGGGAGCCCGACGACCCTCGTACCGCCCATGTTTGTCTCCTGAAAGTCACGGCCGCCAAACAGCTTGTTGAGCCTCAGATACTCGTCTTCCGTGATGTACCATAGATATGATTCCCGGCCATCTTCGGGGTCATTGAGGGACTTGGTGGGAGGTTTGATTTTGTTTTGTGACTAACAGCACAGGGGAAATCGGTATGGGATATAGAGCGATCTTGAGGGATGGATGGGGACTTACGGGAAGGAGTGGCACGTCTCGGTTGTTGACGACTGGCATGGTCGAGCTTGTGAAATGGGTCTTTGCTGGCCTGTCTCAGATGAATGACCCAACGTTTATCTGAGTCCTCGAATGGGATCGGTTGCGCCGCCTGTGCGTTCCTGGCGTCCCCATCATGGGAACATTCTGGGAAGAAGTAACCATTTTGATGAAGGTGGGTCAGCGCTTTCTAGGGAATTACGACCAACATCAAATCCGGATGCAAACTCATCAATTGAAGGCTCCGGCCCACCGATCATTTCGGACTTGGTTGGCAGTGCTACATGTAACGGAAACTTCCGTCAAGGGTTCATTTTGTTGACAACAGAAATAGGTGAGGCTGACTTACTAGTAATAATTGTAAAGAGCCTCCGCTCTCCACCCCGTTGCTGGAAAAGTACAAGGACAAGGACAAGAGTTTTTGAGCTCCGACTCTACTGCTGGACATAGAGATCTTTGGCGATTTGCTGGGTCCCCACTCGCATTCTTCGGTCTATAGCGCACCCGGCCCCGAACCACACTCAGGCGGCGGTGCACCTTGTCTGGTGCAAGTTTCTTGCTGCACCGGGTGCTGAACAGGTTTCGTCGTTGCACCGATGCCAAGCGAGGGACGAAAGATCTGGCCCTTCACCTTTTTTCCTCGCTCTTGCTCGTCCCCAGTATTCCCCGCCGCTTCTTTGCACCCACCACGCTACACGCTCAGCTCGCCCCGACCCTGCAGCTCCTCCAGGGCCTCGAGCACGCGCATCGTTACCGTGTCAAGCCTTAACCCGTCTTTGCAGAACTCCCACACGATAGGTTGTCCCCACTCCGAGCCGGCTAGCACTTTGCGCTCGCACCCACCCACTCTCGTTCGTCGTACCCTCGCCACTGGTGCCGATTCCCCCGTGTATTGTAGATGCATATTTCTCCCTTTTCGCGTGCGACATGCGACATGCGACATCCAAAGACTCGCAAATATGCATTGACTGCAGCCTGACGCTCGGACAGCGCAGATACCCTTCTAACGTGAACACGCCGTCACAAGGAACCTCACATCAGAACTACCACAGGCGTGCTCGAGTCAGACCTCCCACCACACAATCGCTTTTTGTGCTCTCCGCGTGGCGGATGCAGGCACTGGTGCGCGTTCTTGTCTTCATCCTGCGGCGGTCACATTCGTCTCCCCAATGTCTTTGTGTCAAACCATGTGCAGACTTCAGTCCCACGTCACATCACCCTATTACATGGGAGGGCCTTCGCAAAGAGGGTTCGTCTGGCACAACGGGCGTCGAGCTCACGCGACAGCAGATTCGGCAGTCCGCGCACCGACCACGCATACGCTCCCTTCCTCCCCTCCATGGGTAGCCCGACGATCATCCACAAGGGCAAACTTCTGAACACGAGGGCGTATTAGTGCGGAGCACGTGCGTATGCGTCACAATCTCGTACCATATGACAGGCGCAATACTAGACCAAGCGAGAGGAAAGCGGGTGACCAAAAATTAAATAAATATAAAGTCCAATTCATGGCTGACGGGTACGCACTCCTATCCCAGAGGACCCCAGGACAAAGGGACAAGGGGGACAACGCCCAACACTCCTCGGTGTACGGTCATTTGTGTGGGCACTTTGATCGCATAGCGTAACCACCTTGATTCGCGTTCGGGAACCCGTTGTCGTGCGTCGAGCCTGCAATGAGTGTCCGTGGGCGCGTGACTATTGGGACATACACCCAAGGGTGGATACTTTTTTTCTTAGATGATGCGGAGTAAGCTGGCGCGGCCTGGAGACATCATCGACGTCAAGGATGGACAATCCAAAACCCATGTCGCGCGCGATGCTCTGGCGGGAAGGACTCGGAGGTAGGGAAGACTCACATCGGCTGAGTATGACGGCGGGCGCGCCGATCCAGTAGTTGTCGCTTTCTGCAATGTGCTGTGGACGTCCCCGATCTGCACCCGTCATCACGGTCATAATGAAGATGTGTACGTATTCACGACAAGATCAATATCAGGCTATGGACCGGGGCGGGCCCGGTCAATCTCTGTGTCTCGTACCGAATACTACAAAGACCACCATCAATATTGTGATGGTCGGCGCGTGTAGTAGGTGAGAGGGACGCAAGAGTTAAATAAATGCATACAACAGAACGTTCCTTCGAGGGGCTGATGGGGATTACTACATGGGAAAACATGGACGTTCAAGAGCCTGTCAAGTGAGCAAATAAATGGAATGGGACTGCGTGGTTACTACTGTCCACGTGGCGACGGCCCTGGCCACATCGATAAATAGCACCCTCTCCTGAAGTCGTTGATTCGCGCTCGCACGCTTGCACATTGAGACGAAAAAGATGGATAATTATGCCAACATTGGACCGATGACCAGAGAACGCTCCAGAATGGTACCAGTACGCTGCACTCTACTTGGCGCGCTAAAACTAAAAAAGCCGACCTTTTTGGGGGTGTCAGCCAAGCCTCAGAGGATTCCTCAAAACGTACCAGTGTCATGGCCGATATCCGAGACCTGCGCTGACCCTCTCAGGATGTCCGCGCTATGTTCGGACAAGGGAATGACTCGTTGAGTCACAAACTCTGGAACATGTATTCTTTGAGAGCGCACTCACCCATCTTTCTGTGGGGAATTCGGGAGCACGTCGGCCTGTGACGCGAGAGGAGCCGCTTGGGCAAAGTTCGCAATCATGAGCGACGTGAGCAGGGTGAGGAAGAAGCAAGCTGCTTTCAATTGCATGCTGGGCACAGGGGTTGTCGATGGGTGTCTGTGTGTCTTGTTGGTGTTCCATCAGTCGTCCGCCCCTTTTATGCTCGTCCGGAAAGGCGTGGGATACAGCATGTCGCACTCTACCTTGTATTGGCGCTGTCAACTAACACCCGAAACCGGAGGCTGTCACTGCTGGCATTAGTGGATGCGGCACCCTACGTGGTCAAGCACACAGTCGATCCGGGCCACTATGGCACTTACCCCGCATTCACGTAGACAGGTCAACTATACGCGCCGGTCGTCGCGGTCTGTCAATACAAAGACCCTCAGGCTGGGGGGAAAAGCAAGAATCAGGCCCTAATCCTCGGATCCTCGACAGGGACAGTAGTGGAATGTTGAGGAGTAAACGGACCCTCTGTCGGCGCCACCGTCAGTGTGATGCTCCCGATAGACAGTGAGGCAATGCAGGCATTGGCAGTTGGATGCGATGCCGTCAGCCACCTCAGAGGCGGAAGGCGATGGGGTGACAACCATAACACGAACCTCGATTGAATACGATGGTTCTAGATCGCGTTGCTGAACAACCTCTTAACTTGCGAGCTGTTGTCACACGAAACGAGGTACCTCGCCTGTGAGCAGCCGCCTCTAATTGTAGGAGGCTATGGGCTGTCAAAGGTTTCGCGTTTCGGCTTGACATGTTTTTCTTTTTTTTAAAGAGGCACTATGGCAAAGGGCAACCGCTAAATGAGCTGGCCCCACAATGCACTGGCACAAGGCGCGGGAGTCACAGCCACTGAAAAGGCACTCGGGCTCGATCCAGTACAGCCGAAGCTGCCGAGGGCTATCTCGCGGTCCATCGAATGGATGATAAGGGGGACCTTTGACGCCTACTCTACGGAGACTGTGCGTGAGGAGCCTTCGACGTCAAGGACTCACGTGAGTACTGTGGGACTCGCGCACGTGACGCAATACCCCCAGGTGGTTGTTGCGGGATTCGGAGTCGCGGCGTCTCTGAGAGACCCAGGGGACGGGGCATATCCACTAAGCCACCAGTCCCCCTTGACATGTTTTTCACCTCTCGGGCTCACCCAAACATGGCGCCATTCGCGCCAGCAGACCAGGGGCACTCTGGTGGTGCAGCGACGAGAAGTTGGCTGGGAAAAGCCGCTTGAAAGACACCTACCACATATGTCGCAGGCAAGGCGAGAAGAAGTCCGACGAGAGCTCAATGATTGATGAAGAAAGTAGTATTTTAAGTAAAGTCCGGTCCGGTTTTGTTCGGGCCCGGACATAATACCCATACCCGTGACCCCGGCGGGTAATTATGTCGTTGCAGTCTGTTAACGAGTTGATCCAGCTTCAGTTCGTTGATTTGCAGAAAGACTGCGTATAGGTGACCGATTGTTTTATACTGTCGCCTGGTTGGTTCAGTTATTCATGCCTTTTTTTCTCTTCAATCCAGGAATCTGGTCCATCTGCAATTGTGACACGTGGAGTTCTCGGGGAAGCTCTCACTCCTCCGAATGAACCTGAAAGGTCGATCAGAAGCTGAAAATACGTGTTGCGAGTACTTGGCATTCCGCCATACTGTACCCAGCACGTCGGACCCGGAGGAGCCATGGATGTAGTGAGCTCCCAGTGGTTACAGTGGCCATCCAGTAGCGATGGTGATAATCCGCTGCCGCTTGTTCTCCGTTCCCTCCCATACCCGAAATCGGCAACACCCAGTTCGCTACAGTGCTCGATTCCTGTTGCCTGATGCAACGCCTATAGGTGTGGTGAGTTATTTGTCTCGGGACTGGATATAAATACAAGGCCCCAGGTCAGTACGAGTCCAACACATTTGCAAGGAAGGCACGGCGTTCGCGCACAGCCGCGTCATCGTCATCGCTTGAAGCGCGTCGGCCACGAAGTCCATCGGTACGTGCGACCGTCTACCTTCCCCTTTCCTTTTCTGCTCCTTTCGTTTCCTTTACCACGAACCCCCCCGCCGTGTACATTATTTAGGTACCCGGTGCACCCATGTAAATCGTCATACGACCACCCGTCTCCCATACCACCGCAGTCTCCGTCCGATCTCGTTCCCACTCTCGTCTTAAGTCGCTTAAATCCGCTTCTCGGTGACTTGTGTCCTTTCGCCGTTCGTCGCTTACCTAACTCATTCCCCCTTACTGCGGCTCACTAGCGCACTGTCTTTATCCCCCACGAACTCGCCATCGTCGGTCGCCGAACCCCGTCGACCATCTACACATCATCGTTCAAACGTTCACCGCCCACCAGAGTTACTTCAATGTCCTCCTCTAACAAGCCTGCTGTATGTCTCTTCTATCACGCAAGTGAGGATGGCCTGGTATTGACGCGCATCCCAGTCCACCGCCGGGGCATCTGAGGCTGCCCAACGGCAAGCCTTGGAGGCTCGCATACGTCGCGTATGCTTTTCCCAGTGCTGAGGTCTCACTACTTCGATGATGACACTCGCTCTAGCACTGGCATTACGGGCACCAGTGGGAATATCGTGCCTCTGACATCGTCGGCGAGGGAGACAAGCAGGAAGCCAAGAAGGGATCCAAGTAACCAGGTTCACCTCTACCGCGCGAAGCAAGAATATGCTGTTCTGTTGTTGTCTGTGAAAGTTGTCGTCGTATGGTATCGATGTAGCAGTGCTGATTGCGAATATTACTAGTAGTATGCGAGCTGTTGTCGAGTATGTAGATCAGGATTCGATATTCAGGAATAAATTGTTTACTTGTCTCACCGCGTAAGAACTTGAACTTGAACAAAGTGTCACTGATGCAATGTACAAGCCCGGGCATGCCAAATGTATAACAATGCCAAGTCGGAACGACGACGGAGATACTCGTATGGGCAACATCAAGTTTAGTCGTGTAAGCCCACTTTGGAGTCTGCGCTGCGTGGTTTCTGAGTCTCATCCCACCTTCAGCTTCGTTCTGCATTTGTGCACACGTCCTATTTATTACCGGATGTGCCTCCCTGTTCACGAACTTTGTCTTCTCTTTCTAGGCCTCATGTGCAACAGATAATCCAATCCACGATGGTCTGCTCTTTATCAAGTTCTGCTCTTTCCCCTCGATACAGATACAGTAGTCAAATCTGTTCTTCCTGCTCAACATCTTGGAGATCATAATATTGTTCAGTGTTTCATGCCTGGAGCGTGCACGTAGCGAGTTATTTTTCACTCCCCCTTCCGCTTCACTTTGTGCTTGTATTCATGTTCTACTATCGTGAGACACGTATGAGTTCTCGGAGAAATCGGGAGGGGGGCATGCGGCGCTCCGAGTCGAACAGGAAACGCAAGTGTGGTGCATAGAGGTGACTATGCGTGTTTTCCCTGATCAGCGCGTCGCATGCTATCCATCAAAGTCGGTAAAGCGTCCAGTCGTTAATTTACAGTCAACAACACGCAACACTTCATTCGGATACTGCTTGTCAGAAATACAAAGACTCGACTCGACTCGACGACTGCTCAGCATCATGTATACGTTCAAACCTTTTTTTGCGATTTCTTGCTTTGCTTCTTTTCTGCACAAATTGCGCGGAAAGGCAATGCTGGCGCATTCACTAGGCACTGTCGAAGGTCCACAACGCCTTGTCTCCCAGGTTGTCACTCAAACTCCCAAGGATAATCTATTTCAAATGCATGAGAGGTCTCCGGACACTCAGCTATAGCAGAAGATATTACCAGCGCATTGAAGCCATCGCTTGGGGAGTACCACCCAAGTGTACCATCCGCGGTCGTGATCCTGATTGAAATGAAGGAACCCAACGTCAAGTGAAGAAGCGGACGTGGAATACGAAACGTACTGGTATTTGTTTCCGCCCGCGGACTTGAGAGTCCAGATGGTTGCGTTTAGAGAACCGGCAACTGGGGCGTACTGTGGAATCAGATTAGTCTCGGTCGTGGGTCTATCCTTTGCCACTCCTCATCAAGGTGACGTACCGCAGTTTCACTGTATACGCTCGCAAAGGTGCCGGCAGTGGAGAAACTCTCAATGACGACGCGGTCGTTACCAAGGCTCTGGACATTCTTGAGGATCCACTGCGAAACCGGTGAGTGAATATCCGACTCCTAACACACATACAAAGTATCAGTACATACCTGCTGGTGAGGGTCTTTCTGGTCGTATGTGTAGATGTTGATACCCCCAAACTTCCCACCAAAGTAGAGGTCAGTAGGTCTATTCCATGCGATGTTGGTGATTCGGTATTGACCATCTGCAGGCGTAGACATGATGGAGCGAAGAATGAAGCACTCGTGAGGATGTACAGATACTGGATGTGTTGACGTCCATCGAAGCAGAGAGCTCGTCTTTATACGTTTCTGAGGCCCACCCTTCAGCTACTCCGGAAATGTGAACTAAAGCGGAGGACCGGATGGAGCGGTACGATGCACAGCTCGCGCCATCGCTTGCGGTGGGTTGACTTGGATAGTACGACCGATAGGAGGTCGGCGATATGCGTGCCGGAGCCGTTCCACACGTCGATGCTCAGGAGCTACTCAGAGGCGTTCCCAGGCATGACAAGCCCCTCGGGGACAGCGAAGCTCGGCTAGCCAGTGTCGTTGACGAGAACCGCTCTTTTTCCACATTGAGTGAAAAGTTCTGTCATAACATTGTTACAAAGCACTACAGAACCATCGTAGTGGTTCTTTCTTTCTGTTTCATGCAATAAGTCCCGTACCACGAGGTGATTGGATTCTGATGAAGAAGTTCAATCTGCGACTATTGGGGTAGTCTGGAGCCATCGCTTAGATGATGGGTGCTGATGTCAGTTTGACCAAAAGACGAATGAAGGACGGGCTTTTCCCCCCGGGCTGAGAGTCGCCGTAGTGTCAGTGGTGTCGTTCTTATTGTTTTGTTTCAAGATACACCACGACCTCCGAGTCCAATCGTCAAGGACTCGGAAGAGGGAGGCATTTGCATGACCACCGGACAGGTCAGCGGTACTTACCGAACTTCATGTCACGCAGCAAGTTTTCGGATAAAGGTTGCGCGAACTTCTATGAATACTCCCGAGCGTGCATCTTACATCCGAACCCGAAGGATGCGGAGTAGTGGATGCGGAGTAGTGTTCTGCCGGTTGGCGAACGCAAGTCAGAGTCGTTGACCCCAGATTGGTAGGAAGGTCGACGAACTTCATCCAAGGTGACTTTCAGTGGTCAACAGTCTGTCTGGATCCCCTCTCTGCCTGTACATACCTTGCGCGTTCTCAACATGAGCCGCCTCGCCTATGCTCTACTGTGATCCGGTTCGCAA
>JBBPLU010000752.1:0-10974 GCA_038089935.1 Boletellus emodensis | reverse complement strand
CGCGCGCTCGTTCCCAGTGGTCGTTCCTTGACACAAAACCGGGGACATCTATTCGTGTATGCAACCCGTCCGGGTGCCACAAACGATCGACGGTCGCCGATTCGGATGTCCTAGCGGTCCTTTTCTACAGGTCTGAGGGTTCTTACCTGTGGTGGCGAATCTTGACTCGATACCTGGCGGGCGCTTGAGCGCGTGAAAACACGTTACAGTCGCTCCGCGAGACGTTCATCTAGAAGCGGCCGGATGTGGTGCATGTCAAGTCTGAGCAAGGACCATCTGGGGATAAGAACAAGAAAGTACAAAACAAGCACAAGACAAGGCGCCTCGTGGCAGCCACTAGTATGTGGCTGTCCTCTTGTACAAGACCAGTGACTACACCCGTCCGATAATTTGGGAAATCCTGCCTTTGAGAGACCGGCTAGCTCTCATGTGTTCGAATTACCGTACGGAGCTCTGGCCACTGTTCACTTTCTAGGGCGAACGACGCAAGGGGACCGGAAGACTGAGGATACTAGATGAGCGTCTAGTATCCACTTACATAGATTTAGGTTGGGCGCTGCCACTCATTCAGCACGTTCCGGGTCAACAACCTGTGCAAGTTATTGTACGCGAGCACGTTCACTGCGCTCCACTCGGAGTCTTATCTGGGCGAGCACTCACAGATGCTATGAACGATACTTGGCATGTAGGGCCCACCTTGGCAGTCCAATTCAATGTCCCAATGGTACGTTGTGTTCTGACTCCTCGCAACGTTTGTGAACTGCTTCCGCAGCCCTGAGAGTGGTGAAGGGAAGATAATACTTCGTCGCAATGCTTCGTCTGCTCCGCACGACATCTTTTATATCTTGCTGGTGACCTGCCCCTGCCCTCGCACTCCCTCCCTCCTCTTGGAATTGCTGCTTAAACGTGTTTTGTACGCATCATGTCCTCTGGCATACAGTCTGCTCTGGAGCTGCTCCAGTTCAACGACTATGTATCTCGTATGGCTATCCATCACTCCGTCTGATCACCATCTTATACACCAAGCCAGTCATGGTAATCTACGCAGTGGGATACGACTACAGTACGTTGCATTCTTTTCTGTTCACCTTTCATCCAGAATCATCATCATCCTGCAGTCCTCACCTTTGCGAGAGAGGTATGTCGGTTTCTCCCCACCACTCATCCACCGTCTGATAATCACCGAAGATAGAACACGTTTGGGTATGGAAGTATCGATCATCGAGCACGTACGGTGTCGCTCACATCCTGCAGTGTAAGAACTGGACGTGGGGATCTACACTATTCGTTCTGGTCTGTACGACGTTCCATGAGGAAGTCCCCGGTTTCTTTCTCTCAACTAACGACTTTAATAGGCCCGCTACCCTGGTCTCTGTTGGGCAATGTAGGTGCACAGTTATTCTCATCCGCATGGGATAACATACCAGTCATGATCCAATCCTGAAGTCTTGCCGCTCTCAGTAAGTTGGCTGCAATCAGCAAGGTTGATCAAACTAGCTTTACATCATGATCTATCATATCCATAGATGGTACTTCGTTTTTACCCGGACCCGCTAAAGTGAGTTCGTGCATTTCACATCTGATCTATCATAATGACCATTGGCTCTGTTCCAACAGACGTATGTATTCGAGTTCCCCAATTGAGTGAATGGCAGCCTTGACAATTGAGCAGGTGTAAGTACGGCATGTTACTGTGCCCAACGGTATGAAGATGACGGAACATGGATCCCAAAGGCAAAATAGTCTATCTCGGCCTGACGTGGAGCTTCCAGGTGTTTCTTGCTGCTGCCGATGGTGGGTTGCCATACGTAACATCGAATTCCTGGCAATGACCTCTGATCACAGTGATGATGGTTCTGCGTGTCTATGCGATGTGGAATCGCTCCAGGACGATCCTTCGGGTCCTACTGTTTATTTATATAGTGCAGGCTGTTATCCCGGTTGTTATGGGAGTGATATACATCAATCCCGATACCCACTTACTAGGTGTGTCTCGGCACAAATCTGTAGTGTCAACGGAGTACTGACCCGGTGGTTTTTCATCTCGCCCTCTAGTGTCGGTCGACCGAATTCAAGACGTCTCTGTCTGTAACACTGTGTTGAATGTTCCATGGGCTCCGGGCATCTACATTCTGATCGTTCCACGAACAATTCTTGGTGTCCTACTTTTTACTCTCGCTCTTATTCATACGGTGAAGGAGTCAGTCGAGATGTACAAAGCGACGAAGCAATGGGAGCCCAATCGGTATATCAAACTCTTGGTCAAGCATGGCATTTTTTATTTCTTTGTGTACGTTTTCCTCTGCTACTCCGTTGTTTCAACCTGCCGTCGTTTTTTTTTTCGCCTTGCCATCCTTGTCTCCCAGAACTGATTGCCGGATGATTTCCTAGAAACGTGGTCCACAATGTGGTCGATATTCTCCAGAACGGCCCGATGATAGACAGCCCTTTGATGCTCCTCTTGAGCACGGTCATTATCGCGGTGATGAGCTCGATGATGCCCCGGTTCATCATTAGCGTACGAGAGTTGTATCACCACACCTCCTGTGGAGGGATATGCGGGATCGACAGTGGCTTCGGCATAAGGTCACGTCACGACGAACATCAAACCGCGACGATGTCTGCGATCAGGTTCACTGAGGCCGCATTGGAGCAGCACCAGATCGACGAAGATAGCACGGTAGAGGATTCAGAGGCGGGTCGATCAGAGGTGGTGCACGTCGGGCCTGAGCGGGATCTATGTTGTTCATGTGATGGAACTAGCGTCTGAGGGCTCGACGACGACCGCAGAAGGACGGTATTACCAGGTGTCTAATTTATCTTATATGAATGCAACCTGCCCCCTTGGGCCAAGTTTCCTATTGGCACTGGTGGCGCGTGCTTAACAAGGCGTTGAAGATCAATCTTGACGCAAGGCTTCTTTTTCGGCACGCAAAAACATGCCCCATCAGATTTGGTCACTCTTCGAGTAGTACTCAGGGGGACACTCTTGGGACCGATATCATGGTGTAACGAGGCCCTGGTCAGGCACAACCGCATTGTGATCTCATCGAAAAATCGTCCGGAATAGCCCTGTTGGAGATAAGGGATGGTCGAGATCGCCCCTTGTGTTCTTGGGTGACATAACGAACCAATTTCCGCGCGTGATTCGATACCGCAGGCAGAACCAGCATGCTACAAAATGGCATATCAGCCGAGCACGCAACGTACCACTGACAATGGTCGTCGCGACGAGCACAGTATCATGGGTCAAATGAACGTGGGGTTGATCTAGACGTCGGCGGACTGATGGTTGCTAGTATCGAGAGCTCGACAGTGATCATTTTAAGGGATCTGGTTTGTTCACCCCCTATCGATCGCTACAGTTTGGTCCGCTCTGTCTGGGAATACGTTCAAATATCAAGTCTCTCATCACTAACGATGTGTTCTTTGGGCACAATCCACTCGGGTGAGGCAATGGCACCCTTGGTTGTGTTGACAAGAGTCCCCTGCACCCACGACCGCGTTCGAGCTTCAACGACGTACTCTTTTCGGCCAAACTGAGCGTGTCGTCCGCTCCTAGTGGCGACGAAGACCCTCGCAATCAACCTAAACCGCCGGGGAAAGTGTCAGAACACGCCAGCGAACAAGCAGAGCATGGAGTGGAGGCGAGCTCACTTCCTAGGGCACGGTACAAGCCAAGCAACTCGGAACCCAGAAGATATGCATAATATCGATTCCAATGCCACTGGATAGCGACGTTAGCGAGCGGGACGGCCAAACGAACCCACAGAGTCGACCAGTAGAGGAGGCTGGAGGCGGAGTTGGGGGTGAGGACGAATCAAACATCGACGGTTGGGACCACGGGATCGATCCAAACGGGGTCGGATCGACTAGGAGAGATGGCCGGATGGATGGCACAAGCGACTTGATGCGAATCGAGACACTGGTACGGGTCGACAGACATGCCTGGGCCACCTTTTTTTTCCCAGCGAATCTGCATGAAGAGGGAGTCAGGAATTATGCTGACGATGGTACCACGGACCCATTGGAGAGCCCCTCATTTCCCACTCGTCGTACTTGTCAGGGTACTTTTCAAGGGCCTTTTGCTCTGTTGCATCTGGTTTCCCCTTTGCATCCTTTCTTTTCTTGGGGTCAACAGGAGGTGCCACGTAACCATCTAAATAATTATAATATCCTGTCATCTTCGTAATGATACCCATTGTTGCCGTCAACCTTTAATTTTGGGAGCGGCGACGCCACTAGCGCTCCCCGTTAACACCTCAGATCTCGCCGTGGCCGTGACTTGATATTATTGATTTGGGCTACTAAGAGCTCTGGTTACGTTCGTCCTGCACCTCGCCACCGCCGTGCGGAAGGACCAGAGTGACATTTTGTCACGTCCACGTGATGTGGTCACGTCCCATCGAGGAACGCGACTCGGCAGGACGGTCTCTTTGCTCTTACGCCAACGCTGACGGGACAAGATGCAGGCAGGACAGACCCCCGTATTCGTCATGAGTTCGGATGCATCTTGCTCGCCGCTCGTTTCTGCACTGATCATCGTTTCTGACCAGACACTGCGCCCGAGAGGCAGTCGGGCAGAAAGGCTCAGATTTCGAACATCACAGCGGCCAAGGTTCGACAATCGACTTTACCATCCGCTTTTTTATCCCCCTCGCTTGACGCGATCTTTCTTACTAGACCATTGCGGATGTGATTCGCACGTGTTTGGGACCTAAAGCCATGCTGAAGATGATCCTGGATCCTATGGGCGGTATCTTGTACGTTTTTCATCTTGAGCGGCCCTTTCTGTGTCTCTCACGTATTCTCGAGACTAACAAACGATGGAAATGCGATTCTGCGCGAGATCGACGTCGCTCATCCCGCTGCCAAGAATATGATCGAACTCAGTCGAACCCAGGATGAAGAATGTGGTGATGGAACGACGAGCGTGATCATCCTTGGTATTCGTCAGTGCCGTGTATACGCGAACACTATCTGATGTTCTCCCCAGCTGGAGAAATCCTTGCGCAATCTCTCGCTCAGCTAGAACGCGATATCCACCCGGTCGTGATCATCTCCGCGTATAACAAGGCCCTCAAGGAGTCACTGGAGATAATAAACAGGATATCTATTCCAATTAATACATCTTCTGACGAAGAAATGCTCTCCCTCATCAAGACGTCGATTGGAACCAAGTTTGTCGCACGGTGGTCCGACCTCATGTGCCGTCTCGCTCTTCAAGCCGTCCGGACCGTCGCGGCTGAAGACGACGGACACAAAACGGTGGATATAAAACGATATGCGCGAGTTGAGAAGATCCCGGGTGGCTCCATTGAGGAGTCACGCGTGCTGGACGGTGTGCTTCTGAACAAGGATATCACTCACCCCAACATGCGTCGGCGGATACAGAATCCACGTATCGTGTTGTTGGACTGCCCGCTAGAATACAAAAAGGGGGAAAGTCAAACGAACATGGAATTTTCCAAGGAGAGCGACTGGGCTCGTGCACAAGAGATCGAGGAAGAACAGGTCATTACGCAGTGCAAGCGCATACTCGAATTCAAGCCCGATCTCGTCATCACCGAAAAGGGCATCTCAGGTTCGTTCATCCCCGCGACATCGCACGCTACCGCTTACTGGCGCCTTGCCGTAGATACTGCCCAGTACGTCTTCGAGCGGGCCAACATTTCTGCTATTCGTCGTGTCCGCAAGTCTGATAACAATCGTATTGCGCTCGCTGTTGGTGCCACCATTGTCAACCGCGTCGAGGATCTTCGAGAATCGGACGTGGGCACTGGATGTGGACTGTTCCATATCGAAAAAATCGGGGACGAGTGCGTACCTTTTCGTCAAGCACTGCGCCGAGGGCTTACGTTCCCGTTATTCCAGATACTTTACCTTTTTGACTGCGTGTACAAACCCGAAGGCGTGCACGATTCTCCTTCGTGGACCGTCGAAAGACGTCCTGAACGAGATCGACCGCAACCTCGCAGACGCCCTCTCCGTAGCACGTAACGTGCACTTCAACCCATTCCTCGCGCCCGGTGGCGGTGCGACCGAGATGGCTATCAGCGTCGGACTGCACGCAAAGGCGAGAAGCGTCACGGGGGTCGAAGGCTGGCCGTTCCGGGCTGTTGCGGACGCGTTGGAGGTCATTCCTCGAACCCTCGTGCAGAACAGTGGTGGGAACGCGATCCGCATCTTGACAGAGCTGAGAGCGAAACACGCCAACGGAGACCACTCGTGGGGCGTGGACGGCGAGACGGGCAAGGTCGTCGACATGAAGTCCTATGGCTTGTACGAGAGCGCGAGCGTCAAGGTACGTCGTGATGCGGGCGTACTTTTGTTTCCGCCGTCCGTGACCGTCTGGCCTAGATCCAAATACTCAAGACGGCGATCGAGGTTTGGGGCGTCTCTGTCCACTGCCGAACTTGTGAACTAACGGACATGCTTGTTCTTTAGGCGGCCCGTATGCTGCTCCGTGTGGATGATGTCGTGCAGGCTGTGCGGAAAGAAAAGGAGCAGCAAGGTCCCCCACCAGAAGAGATGGCTGAATGAAAAGGCGAGGATCCAGACACCGCCGAGGGTATATTTCGTAGCTAATGCATGAATATACTAGAATAACAAGTATCCAAAAAAAAAAAAGCGTCTAATAAATGCCGACGACAAGCGCACGATGTTCTCCATTGTAGTCTGAGGTAGTGATCAACACTTGATGAAATTACCCACGATCATGCTCGGAATCCCCCACTTGTCCCGCCTGATGGTGAACGAGAAACAACAGTTGACGAAGTCTTCTTCGCTGGGAGTGTCTGCTCCGGCGAGCTTCTTCCGTTCGGGCGAGGTGTTGATCAGTGGTTTGTATCGTAATACGCACGAAGTGAGCACCGCTTTTTGGGTGGAGTCGAACGCGACGTGGCCATATTTCTACGAGAAATGAGAACGCGGCCCGACGCGCGTAGCGAGACGGACGTACCTCCCAATAGTTGACGGCCGACTCTTCGGCCATGAGCTCGTATATACACAGGCGACCCTGGGCAGTTCGTATGTTTTTAGAAAGAGCGGTGACGCGATCGGTTGCGGTGGGACTTACGTCACGCATCATGTACCCGTCCACGCCGACCAGCTCGGTGAATTCGCGGTTCCCCTTGTAGATCTCGCCCGTTCGACGCCACAGGCACGCCGGTACGCCCATGGCAGAAAACACGCGATCGTAATCGAGTAGCAAACGCTCAAAGGCTTCTTCGATAAACACCAAGTCCTGGAAATAGCGATGGGCAAAAGGAAAAGAAGTAGCGATACGAACGGCAAACACGCACGATATCCCGGAGAGACTGCGCGACAGCCTACGTCGAAGCGATACGATCAGCGCACGCTCGTCCTCGCTCCCACGGCTACTCACCCGAAACTTGGGTCGGAGGACGGACAGTGGTTGGAGAATCTGTTGCTTCGATTGTCGCGATACGCTAAAAGATCGGGTTTTCGTCGTGAGTCGCGCGCGCCCCGGTCGAACCCCAGGAAAGAAAGGACGACCTACTTGCGGTCCATCCATCTCGAGAGGCGAGCGTAGCCCTTGACGTAATCGTACGGCTTCAACAGGCCCGCCTCGTACTTGCTTCGGATGACGCGGTTCAGACGCTCGTCTCTCGAGCCAGACTCTTGGTCGGCTGCCGTCAGGAGGAATTGCTCTGTCTTGGTGGCTGACGGAAGCAGCGGGGGTGCGGGGTCCTCCGGTGGAGGAGCTGCACGTGGTTCGGCCGTACCACTCAGTTGTTCGGGGGCCGGGGGCTGTTGAGTGACGTATGCGGGTCTGACGTTATCTGCAGGGAGTTCAGGATAGGATGGCGTCGACATGAGAGATGGTGTCATCGCCTGAGGCGAAGTGAAAAAGGAACCATCATCGAGCGTCTCTAAAAAGTCGCTAACACAGGACGCATCGTCATCAAGGCGTATTCCCCCCCGAAAAAGGGCCTATACAGGCACGCACGTGAGGACGGAAAATTCGTTGCCAAGCGTCTCTGGCTGGTAGAGGAACGTGTTTTGGGAGACGTTCATGGGCCAAGGCGAGTTCGAGGACTGTTGGATGGGGGTGTTCCCGTACACGGCTTCTGTAGGACGCACGCCCGTCGTACACCACGGCCGACAAGCGATACGGAACCACGTACGGGGTATGATCCGCGAGGTCTCCCCACTCTGCGACTGCAACGCCATGTCCTGTTTGCTCTTCTGTGGACGCTGTTCGTCATGGCACAGATGGCCAATTTCGCGCTTGATGCTGGTGGAACGGAGCGGTCATTCCGGATGGGGAGCGACTACCACGAACGTGTGATCGCACGTACCAGCGCTGGCACGGCCGACCCTCGTCGCAGGTCATATGACTGCGACGACAATACAGACACGCATGGTTGACTTTTCGTCGCTTCGTCGTCTTCTTCTTCTTTCCCGCCGTATCGTCCTCGTTCGACGGCTCGCGGTCGAGATCTGGACCGGTTGCGCCGTGGGCCGGCATGGTTGTGTACGGATGTGCGGGGTAATTGGCCATGGCGCGACGAGCTTATTAGTCGAGCTGATGAGGACGTTTTTCAGAGGTCGTGCGTATAAAAGGGGATGAGGTTTCAGATAGTTTTAGTGGTGATGAGATCACCTCAAAACAGGCGGATGTCTTGACAGCGTGTGTTTCTGGTGCAGGTCCGGGTCAGACCCCGACCACCACACCGCACTCACGCCTGTCACCATCAAGCCCTGGTCGCGGCCAACGTAAACGGACAAGCTCAGGTAGCGTCCACAAGTTATATGAAGTCCACGGGTACACGAGGACGACGGGCACGGGAGACGAACGCGGCCTGGACACTCGCACTCCTTCCGTTTTTCCCAAGGCGCCCGGCCAGGCATTCGGCCTCGCCCCCACGCTCGGACTTTTCCCGCCAAGGCCGCCGGTGGCCTTTATTGGGGCGGGTGAGAGGCGCTCCGCCATCGGTTTCGGTCCGGAATCGATGCTTTGCTCCGTACCGTTGCGGTGATTGACAGGCACGGAGACACGTCTCCACCTCGACAAGGCTTTCGAGTTTCATAATCGACATGGGTCACCCCAGATCTGGCGAGGCTGCTATCGGCCGGCGTGCAGCTGAGATTCACAAGGCTGTTGCGAGGCGCTCGTCGGTCCTTCATACCACAGGAAAAAGGTTCCGTGGTTTGTCGATTTACCAGTCACGCACGCTCATCCCACGGAAGTACTGTTTGATAGATATCGATACGCGGGCGTCAACATCGTTTTCGAGGGGGCATCCTTGCCGGGAAGCTCTCATGGCGACGCTGGCAAAGGTTCGCTGTCAGCTACCCCGACGAAGCACTCACTAGATTCCACGTCTGTAATGCCAACACGCAACATGAGCTCGGAATTCGATAGGAGATTCACCTGAAGCTAATACTCCCACAGTCAGTGAAGTGGGTTATGCATAACGGGAGTGTACCAGCATAAAACGATGCGGAACGCTCAAAAGTGCAGGTTGTTCGATTCTCGGATCTCACCCTGTAGCATAAATAACACACGATCCAGCAGACAGGTACGATGGATTGAATTGAGATCGGTTGAACCTTGAGACGGGGTGGCTGGGTACCTTGGGTGTCCAATCAGGTCGCATGAAGGTATATTCCACAAATACTTGAAACTCGCCCGCTCAACTAGCGCGTGATGCAAAACATATGACCTCTAACATTTTTGGTGTCTGCAGAGTAGGCTCACGGCATACGTTCGTCGTGCAGGCGCTTGGATGCCTGGGGGAGCTCCCTTGACGACCGCCAGCGTTTCGGCGGTCAAGTCCGAGGGAAGGCGATCTCCAGGGCATCTGCGCCAAACATACACCGAGCAGCGACCAGGATGGATATATCAATTTCTGTAACAAAACAGGCTTCGAGTCAATGAGGTTCTCCATGTGTGTTCACACGCACGGACACGCGGCGACCCGATCTGCAAAGATTCACAGCTTAGCAGAATCAGGCAAGTTGTTGCGTCTGCAGCATATTGACTAGGCTATCTTGGGCAACATACATGGGACTCATGAGAATCCCAAGTGCATGTACTCACCTGTTATCATCGAATGGCATCGTCCGATCAAATTCCAGGTGTTTCTTATGTCAATTGTTTCGCAGTAGATCTCTTGGCGACGCAGGCGGGTGGCAGAACACTCTGTGTGCGACGCTGAAAGGTGTGCGGTCGTCAACACCGATCTGCTTACACTGCTAGCGCGGCGTCGGGGTTACCCACCTGAGATCCTTCCCGGTCACCTGATCTACTAAAGCACGCCTGCCCGAGGATGGAGATGCAGACGGGACGGCAACAGTGGATAAACAGAATGTCCGGTCCCCGCGGAATGCGCACCCGCGTTTGATTCTGTCCCCAGGCACTTTGAAACAGACCTGATTGTGGCGGGAATTGAGTTATGAAAAGGGCTTCGAAGAAGCGAAGAAGAAGAAGACTGAGGTACGCACTTCCAACGTCGTGGTCACGTCGCCAGTCTCGTAACCACGGCCTGCCGCCATGGTGTCAGCACACGACAACACTCTCGCATCCGCATCGGTCAAGGTCGAAATGTCGCGGGTCATCCCGTTGCCTTGAAATGCTACGTTACCACGGGACCTGGCACGAGTGCAGCGGCCTCTTAGAGTCCGCACTAGTCCGTAGCAACAGCATCGTCGCGACCGCCCTACGTCTTTCCAGGTCTTTGAAAAAAAAGTCGTCCTCGCAGGCTTGCGAGGGACTTTTCTGTCCGGCCTCTCGGTCTAGGGACTCGCTAGAACACGATCGGCTGGCAGAACGAAAAGGCATCCAACCAGACGGTGTTCCTCGCGATGCTGGCGAACGCGGACTCGAAGGCGGACGATAACGCGGTACGCCAGGCCTGTGGATACCCGCATCGCAGCTGGGGACGTCGAGATCACCGCCAGTGACGGTGGCGCTGGCACACGTCAACAGTTGACTCATCCCGCGTG
>JBBPLU010000751.1:0-11011 GCA_038089935.1 Boletellus emodensis | reverse complement strand
CTTTTCCAAATTCGATGTTCGGTGGGGATACAACAACGTGCTCATAAAACGAGAAGACACCTGGAAGGCGGCCTTCATCACCCCGTTAGGGCTGTTCGAGCCTTTGGTAATGTTCTTCGGAATGAGCAATTCCCCTCCTACGTTTCAGGCAATGATGAACGCCATCTTCGGAGATATGATAGCGGAAGGATGGTTGGAGATCTACATGGACGACCTCATCATACATACCGATAATGATCCAGAGGAACACCATCGAAGAACCATCCGAGTTCTACAACGAATGAGAGAACACAAACTCTACCTGAAACTCTCAAAATGCTCGTTCAATGTCACCGAAGTAGAGTACCTGGGGTTGATCGTACGACCTGGACAGATCACCCTAGATCCGGTCAAACTGGAAGCTATTCACAAATGGACCCCACCAACTACGGTAAAAGCAGTCCGATCGTTCATAGGGTTTTGCAATTTTTACAGAAAGTTCATACCAAACTTCTCTGGAATCAGCCGCCCCCTCCATGATCTAACCAAGAAGTCGACGACTTGGAACTGGACTCCGGAATGCCAAAAGGCGTTTGAAACTTTACAACAGGCCTTCCTGACGAAACCAGTACTCCAGCTTCTGAAGACGGAGAAACCTTTCTGGGTAATGACAGATGCCTCCCTTACGGCCTGCGGAGGAGTGTTGATGCAGAAAGATAACAACGGTGATCTCCATCCCTGCGCATACTTCTCAAAAACGTTTTCTCCTGAAGAAAGAAACTACGATATCTACGATCGGGAATTGCTGGCGGTTATTAGAGCTTTGGAGGATTGGCGACAATATCTTACGGGAACAGCGCACCCTGTCACCATCCTCACCGACCACAAAAACTTGGCGTATTTCAAGCAACCCCACAAACTGTCGAGGAGACAAGCCAGGTGGATGCTCTTCCTCCAGGACTTCGACCTTAAGTTCCAGCATACTCCAGGAACACAAATGGGACCGGCGGATGCGCTCTCCAGACGAGCGGAAGTAGACGTCTCCCATGATAACCAGGATGTGGTCCTGATTCCCGAGGACCACTTTATTCGCATCATCGATACGACCCTGCAAGATAAACTCACTGAATCCTCCCCGACAGATCCCCTAGTGCTCTCTGCACTCAAAGCCCTACAGGAGGGATCCCCCCTATTTCCACGGACTCATCAATCGGATTGGCGATACGACGACAACCTCCTTTACTTCAAAAATCGCCTCTACATACCGGAAAGCGCACGCCATGATTTAGTACTCTCAATACACACCTCTCCTGCTGGAGCCCACGCAGGGACTTTCCGTTTACAGAATCTCCTTCAGAGAGACTATTGGTGGTCCGGATTAAGTACCTATGTTCGCCGTTTCGTTGCTGGATGTGCCACCTGCCAAGCGAACAAAACAATCACTCATCCCACCATCCCACCTTCGGTTCCCCTCAGCAACGCGACGCGTCCTTTCCAATTTGTTTCCACGGATTTGATCACCGCCCTACCTCCCTCTCATGGTTATGATGCCGTTCTGGTCGTGGTCGACCAAGGGCTTACTAAGGGGGTAATTTTCTCTCCTTGCCACTCTGATATCGATGCAAAAGGAGTCACCCAACTTTTTTTCAATAATGTTTTCCCTCGATTCGGCCTCCACGATAAATGCATCTCAGACAGGGGCCCCCAATTCGCCTCAGCTTTTGCACGAGAGCTAGCCCACCTCCTGGAATATGACGTAGCACTATCCACCTCTTATCACCCACAAACGGACGGAGAAACTGAACGTGTCAACCAGGAACTGGAAACGTACCTCCGCATCTTCTACCAAGGAAATCCCACGATCTGGACGGAACTCCTCCCCATGGCAGAATTCGCTCACAATTCTGCAGCACACTCCGTAACAAAGCAATCTCCGTTTTCATTAATGATGGGCTATGAACCTCGTGCCTACCCCTCTCTTGGGAAAACCTTCCTTCCGGCCCTAGAACAAAGGCTTACCCTTTTGGAGAAAGCGCGGATGGAAGCTCAACACGCCCATCAAATTGCGCAGCAGGCAATGAAGGAACGGATCAGGACTAAGTTCCGCCCCTGGAAACGCGGAGATAAGGTGTGGTTGGATAACAAGAACCTGAGGCTACACTACCCGTCCAAAAAACTGGCCCCCAAACAAGAAGGACCCTTTGAGATTGAACACGTCGTCACCCCAGTTGCCTACAAACTTCGCCTTCCCCCCACTTGGCGGATTCATCCTGTATTCCATGCCAGTCTCCTACATCCTTACTTGGAAACCGATGAGTTCGGACCAAACTTTATCAACCCGCCACCTGACGTCATCAATGGAGATGAACAATATGAAATAGATCAGATTCTTTCCCACAGAGGCACCGGAACACGAAGGCAGTACCTGATCCGATGGAAGGGTTACTCATCCGCAGAAAACACATGGGAACCGGAACGGAACTTGACAGATTCCCAGGCACTACTTTCGGAATATAAAGCTGCGCATCCCCAGGCCTTCCCCTCAACTGGACGACGAAGAACCTGACACGAGCTCACTGTACCGCACCTACAAAATGTTCTCCCTTTCCGACTCGGCTTTCACCCTTCTTGCCCTCTATTTCGGTTTTGTTTTCCTCCCTCTCTTTTTGGTTTTCTTTTGCCTTTGGGACACCCACAGGCGTATCCTCAACAGAGGAAACACTATACGGTACGGGGTATCCTTTAGACCCCGCCGCCCTTCGCCTACTACCGCTCCCGATCCCTGGGGAACGGACGCCCCTACGGTCAACGGAACCCCCATCCCGACTCCTGTGGAACCAGAGCCTGGTTGGGCCCTGAGTTTCACGTTGTCTTTTCCGACCGAGGACTCCACAAACGGCGGTTGGGACAATCCCGAACCGTGGTGATCCTTTCGCAGCGCCGGTGTACCCGTTTTCTTCTTTCCCTTCCCCTTTCTCTACCTTTCGCGGGCCAGCTGGAAGAGACCAGCTGGAGCTTCCCAAACATTTGTGGCCGTCTTCACTCGCCTTTTCACCGGATCTTTCGACTCCCCTCGAGTTATTGAATTCATCCCCCCTTTTTCGTTGAATCCAACGATCTTTTGGCCTAGAGTACAGCGAATCTTCCAAGAACCGATACGGGTGATGTCTATCCCCACTCTAGATCCGTCCCAGGAATCTCCTCCTCTAAGAACTGAGAGACTTTCCCGATTCCAACTCACTCAGCTGATCTTTGACCTCCTGGAACACCCGCCCATCGTCTTTCGGTTAGAGGGCACCCCTACGTGCCAACGAACGGCTTCTTTTCCCATCTTTATGATCCTTTACTCTTTCTTCATCCGAACCAGAACCGCAACCATTGCCCAGATATCCTCTGATAGGGCTCAAGGAAACCTTTCCCCCAACACAAGGAACAGTATTGGTCTCGCGCTATCCTCCCTCGCAGCTGCCAGAGAAGCCCTCGCCTCCTTTTCCCTGTTGGTTCACCTCGACGAAGCCATCGCGGAAATCCCTTACCATCTAGTCAGGGAACCGCTACGTTTACGGTTAGCCTCTCTTTCTCCTAGAGAACAGGACTGGTACTATGGACGAGGAGAATACGCACTGGATAATGTGGACCCCTCCCGGTACAGAACAGACGGGGCCGTATCCTATGCAACCTCCACATTCTCAGATGACTCGCAGCCGAGTGCAGAGAACGGTTCACAGGGAAATCCATCTCGAGGAGTACCAAGTATCAACCTCGTCCCTGCTAGACCTGACTCTGGAACGCCGATCCCCGACGAGAACACCCTCCCCGGAAACGCCCAACCAATCCCAATACCGCCTCCCACTCCCAGACCGGAACGAGTACTCCGAAGAGGAACTGGATCTCTTGCGAGACTGGGTAGACATGCTCTATCGCATACTCGTCTTTCGAGGAGAACTTCCTCGCCTTCCCCCAATAACCCTTCCCGAACTGGAGGGAACGTCCTCTGTTATCAATGCGGGTCCAACCGTCACTATAGGGCAGCATGCGTCCATTACCAATGCCCTTATTGCCACCTTCCCGCTCCCAGACATACACAATATGCTTGCCTGGAACGTATCTGCGGCGCTTGCGGAGAACGAGGACATGGCAGACCTAACTGCCCAAGGAATTTGGAGGAATCCCTTCTCGACGAGGATGAGCCCGCCCCAGCTGATGAACAATTCTGATTCGGAGATTCAGATCTACCCCGGGGGTATTGTTACAAACGAAGCGTTGGTCCTTGAACAGCGGTGGTTCGATTCTTTCTTTGATCATCCTTTCTCGTGTTCTGTTTATGCTGATGACTTATTATATGTACTTGAGGGACGTCCCTTTGAAGGGATCGATAACCTCCCTTACCCGGTCTTCCGTTCCTCCATAACCGGGTAGGTGTCACCTTGTTCCCCATTCTCTTCCTATCACAATGGACGTCACACTCCCCTTGACCCATCTCTCGCTGCGGTCACGTTTTCCCACTGCCCATAACCAGACACCTCCCAGATATAGGCAAAGGTACCTTTGCCCATACGTAGACGATTCCTCTTTTAGCCCGTGGGTACAGCTCTGTCTGGGTATTTATAACGACCTACTGTACAATGTATTCCTTAGCTAGTTCTACGCAATTTACGCGCTAGTTCTGGTCCCTCCGCGAGTCCTCGAAAGGATAGCGAGACTTCCGACTTCGACATCGACGGTTACTTCAAGCATATGCTCCGGAACTTCGCGTATACATAACAGCTAGGTGGTTCCTCAACATAGTGTTGCAGAGAAAAGAAGATTCTTTGACAATGGTGCTGGGGAATTGAGGCTGGGGGAACAGCAATGAAGCGATGGGACTATGAAACTGGGGTTTCCTCATCAGAGGACTCTGGGACTGAGATGCGACGAGATGTTGTGACTGGGTAGGTCCTGCTCTGTGATAGGAGGGACGGTGGTTATTCTCATTCTTTTGTTATGTGGATGCATACCTTGAATGTGCTAGGACTGACCTAAAGGCAGGACACTCACGAAGAGGTACAACTCAGCCTAAAGGGAAACTATACGTTCCTTGGTAGGAACGGACTAAGACCACGATTGGAAGATCAGACAGAGGACTCAAGAGTATGCTTGATTGCGTAGAATGAGAATGAGAATACATGGTGTAATACTACGGTTTAAATAAGGGAAGAGAATGCGCATGGACCAAGAGGCCACATAAGCGAAGAATACTGTAGTAGGAGATGGAATGAAGATGTGTAATCAAAGAACTAAAGAGAATGTGATGGAAATGGATAAGTAGTAATCAATGATGACTACGATGAGAGAAGCGGAAGAAGATAGTTGAGATAACAAACGTGTACTCTTGGATCGTTCACAATCAAGAGAAAACATTCGTAAGAGAAGTAAGTTGACGAAGAGGATGTAAAGCGACGAGGATGACATAGGAGAAAAAGGAGGACATGAGAGTAAAGGGATAAAATCGTAACACCTATGGAGGCTGGCTTAGTATTGATGAAGAAAGATTGCCCAACCACGGACGATGAGAAGAGCGAAATGGCACAACTCCCGTATAGGGAAGTGCTCGGTGCCATCACCTGGCTCACAGTTGTATCCCATCCCGACCTCGCATTTGCCATCAGCTACCTTGGACAATACAGCGCTAATCCTGGAAAGCCCCATTGGAAGGCCCTGCTACGTGTTCTACGATACTTACAGGGTACACGTGAACTCACACTCACGCTCAGATGTGTCAGCAACACTGACCCTGACATTCTTACTGGCTACACTGATGCAAATTGGGCACACGACGTTGATGATTACCACTCAACCTCAGGCTACACATTCAAACTCGAAGACACTGTCATCTCATGGAACAGTAAAAAGCAAGCCATGGTCGCTACCTCATCAACGAAGCCGAGTATATTGCTGTATTGCATGGTGCCAAGCAGGCTGTCTGGCTATGCCAACTCCTCACCAATGCAGGCATCATCAGAGAGTCACCATCACCTACCACGCTCTACATTGACAACACTGGCGCCATATCACTCACAAAGGAACCATGTTTCCATTCCTGCACATGCCACATACATATACAATATCATTTCATACATGAATTAGTCAAAGATAACATTCTTACCATATAGTACATACCCACTGGCAATATGCTTGCCGATAGATTCACCAAACTGCTCACTCGTCCTGCGCATTTAACTTTTATTGATAGACTCTACCTAGGCTCGGACTGAGGGGGTGTGTTGGAGATACAGCCCCGTTCGTAGTACTTTGTCTAAACTTTCCTTATTTGGTACACTCGGACAATACACCATGCGTTCGCCTCGTGTATGTACTTTTCCTCCAGTTCATTACATTCGACTGGAGGTAAGCACTACGTTCTTCTCCTCACAACACAATACTTACTTACTATACTCGTAGCTCACCAGTTCACTTGTTAGATATAGTAATAATACAGTCCATTACATTCGACTGGAGCTCACCAGTTCGCTTGTTAGGTCCGACTCACGCATACACTAACAGGAAGGAGTGGACATCCTTGACCTTTTGAGGAACAGGCCAGTCTGCTATACTGGTGAGTTTGATGGGGTCCATAGTGAGTTGTCCTGGTTTCACAATCATACCAAGATATTCAACCTTGGTGATAGCGAACTTACACTTTTCTAGTTTGAGGTGTAAGTCAAGTTCTTGCATTTGTTGGAGAACACATTTAGTTCATTCCTCATAGACCATGGCATTGGGGGAGAAGATAAGGAGGTTGTCCATATAGATGACAAGCCATCCTTCTGTGATGAGATCTCGGAAAGAGTCGTTCATAAAATGTTGGAATGTGGTGGGGAAGTGGTGAGACCAAAGAACATCACCATTGGTTCAAAGAGGCCTTTATGTGTGATGAAGGTGGCCTTCCACTCATCTCCAGTTTTGATTTTGATATTATTGTACTCCCAACAAACATCAAACTTGGTGAATACTGATGCTCCCTTAAGACTATCAATTAGATCAGGAATAAGGGGAAGGAGATATGCATTGCGGATGGTATGTTTGTTGAGGTATCTATAGTCCTGGCAGGGACGAAGACCTCCATCCTTCTTTTTAACAAAGAAGAAGGGTGATGCCTGAGGAGAGTTTGGGAGGTGGATTTTTCTGGTGCAGAGGTTTTCATCAAGGAAAATTTCAGCTGCCTTTTGTTCATCAGGGGAGAGGGGATAGAGTTTCCTGACTCTGGGGACGAAGGATTTGTCAAGAGAGATGATATGGTTGTAGAGTCGAGATGGGGGAACGTGGTCGGCTGCTTCTTTAGTAAAGACCGAGGAGAAGGTGGAGTACTTGGGGGGAAGGGTAACCTTCAGTTTGGTAAGCTCGGCTTGCATGGCCAGCTCAGTGGTGGTGGTGAGTTTGGTGACAAGTCTGGCCTTCTTTGGGGTGGCAGCATAGAATCTTACTCTCTTTTTGATCATTTGTTGAAGGATGCAAACCTTAGTGGCACAGGCATTGAATTGGTCCTGGGTTTCATAGCCAAGGTAGTCGTAAAGGTATTTATCCCATTGTTTGTCTGCATCAATGTGTTGGACAGAGCGAGGGGAGTTAGACGGTTGAGGGCAGATGTTACAAACGAGGTGTTGGCCCTTGAGCAGCAGTGGTTCGACTCCCTTTATGATCATCCTTTCTCCTGTTCTGTCTATGCTGATGACTTACTCTATGTACTTGAGGGACGTCCCTTCGAAGGGATCGATAACCTCCCTTACCTGGTCTTCCGTTCCTCCATAACCGGGTAAGTGTCACCTTGGTTCCTGTTCACTTCCTATCACAACGGACATCATACTCCCCTTGACCCATCTCTTGCTGTGGTCACGTTTTCCCACTACCCATAACCAGATACCTCCCCGATATAGGCAAAGGTACCTTTCCCCATACTTAGACGATCCCCTTTATAGTCCGTGGGTACAGCTCTGTCTGGGTATTTATGACGACCTACTGTACGATGTATTCCCCAGCTAGTTCTACGCAATCTACGCGTTAGTTCTGGTCCCTCCGCGAGTCCTCAAGAGGATAGCGAGACTTCCGACTTCGACATCGACAGTTACTTCAAACATACGCTCCGGAACTTCGCGTATACGTAACAGCAGAGTTTTACTGCATGACAGAGTTCATCAGCAGTGTATTGGGAGTTTAGCTTGTGGGTCTGGTCCGAAGAATTGGGGATTGAGAGTGTCCTCTCAGCCCAGTTGATAGTAGAGTTGGCCTGTTTCAGCCAAGACATTCTGAGGATGACGTTCTCGGTTCCACAATGGATGATATGGAAGAGAACTTTATGGAGGATTCTGCTGATATGGATGTAGAGGTTGGTGGTGTAGAGGATATCTCCATTCTTGTTTGTAGTTTGGTCTATGTTTCGAACAGGAATAGGTTTTTTGAGTCAAGTGAGAGAAATGCAATGTTTGTGAGCAAATTGCCAGTCAAGACAACAGATGTTTGTGCTGCTATTGACTAGGGCAGGGGTATTGATGACTTTGAGAGTATGTGAGGGTTCTACCAGGGAGATGAGGACATGAATCGATTTCTTAGTGGTAGATACAAGCAGGGGCATATATGAAGTTCTAGGGGAGGGGACTCGCGTTGACTGAGGCCTCCATTTCAAAAATCCTGTTCAAGAAGGAACACCTTCTGGACTTCTCCTTCTTCTTCATTGTCATCTTCAATCTCCTGGAGGGCAGGGATGGGTTCCTCTACCTTTCAAACTTTCTGTTCAGCTAGTTTTGTAGAGGGAGGGGAAGAAAGGAAGTTGTGGCAGTTGCAGCTGCCATGTCCAGGCTTATGGTATTGGAAGTAGAGATTGTTATCCCTGCAGTGTTGGCGTTCCTCTGGGGTGAGCTTGGAGGTGGTGTGGATGGCATCTATATCTATGGCATTGGAGTCTTTGATCTGTGACAAGGATGGTGTGGGATGGTAGAATGTGGGTTTGTATAGTTTAGTGTTTCGTTCTACAATTTCATCAGCTCATTTCCAATTCTGGTAGAAGTGGAAGGCCTTCTTGTCCCAGTCTACAAGGGTGGTGGGGACATTGTCCATGGACATGATGCAATGCATGAGGGAGGGGGGAAGTCTGGCTGAGTAGTAACCAATAAGAACATGGTCCTCAATGATGTCAGCAATGTCCTTGTTCTGGAAGAACTGCAAGGAATATTCAGTGAGGGAGGGAGAGTAGACCTTTTTATGGGTCTTTGGATCAACTTTAAGAGTCATTTGGGTAGCGGTTAGCCAGGCGATGGCAGTGGGTACAATGTCCTTATGGTTGAACACCTTCTTGAAGGACTCAGAGAAGCTGGTCCAGGTTCTGAGGTTAACGATGGTTTGAGAAAGGACTTTGTTGCGGAAGGTGGCTGCCCAAGTAGCAGCAGGTCCTTTGGTCATGTAGGAGAGAGCGAAAGCAATTTGCTTTGCATCAGAGTTGTATATTTCCTGGTTAACTAAGAGGTAGAAGGTGATAGAGTTAAGCCAAGCAAAGGCTTTGTCAGGAGAGCCATTATAGGCTTCGGGAGTACTGATGTGAAGCTCTGTAGGTTTTGGAGCAGAGATTGTAGTGGTAGTAGGGACAGCAGGGGCAGGGGGTGCGGTGGATGAGGATGACATGATGACCAGACTTTGAATGACCATCAGTGGGGTAGGGATATGGGGGATTGTTAGCTCAGAAGAGAGCTGAGAGTCAAGGTCAAGGGCTACTTTCCGTTCTGCTAGAGAAGGGAGTTGTTTGTCAAAAACCAAGTCCAAGTGATAAGACTCTTTGTCCTCGTGAGAGGATTCAGGGTCTAGGGTGGGGGATAAGGAATTGTAGTGCTTCCACCAGGTGGGTGGTGTTACGATTTTGTCCCTGTACTCTCATGTTCTCCTATTCCTCCTACGTCGCCCTCGCCATTTCTCTTCTTCTTTCACTTACTTTTCTTATGAAGCCTTCCTCTTGATCGTGAACGATCCAAGAGTACACGTTTGTTATCTTGACTATTTCCCTCCGCTTCTCTCTCAGTAGTCATAACTGATTACTCATTCCGCTTCCATCACGTTCTACATCCTTCTCCAATTACGCGTCATTTGTTCTTTCCCCTACTACGGTATTCTTCGCTTACACGGCCTCTTGGTCCGTGCACATTCTCATTTTCTATATAAGCCGTAGTACAATACTTTGTATTCTCATTCTCGTTCTACGCAATCAAGCGTACTCTTGAGTCCTCTGTCGGATCCCCTCTGATCATGATCTTAGTCCGTTCCAACCAAGGAACGTATAGTCTCCCTATTGGCTGAGTTGTACCTCTTCGTGAGCGTCCTGCCTTTAGGTCAGTCCTAGCACACTCGAGGTACGCATTCGCGTAACAAAAGAACAAGAATAACCACTGTCCCTCCTATCACGGAGCAGGACCTACCCAATCACAACGTCTCATCGCATCCAAGTCCCAGAGTCCTCTGACGAGGAAACCCCAGCCTCACAGTCCCATCATTTCGTCGCTGTTCCCCCAGCCTCAATCCCTCAGCACCATCGTCGCAGAATCTTTTCTTCTCAGCAACACTATACTGAGGAACCACCTAGCTCCCCTCGTTGTCACCTAGCCCCAGCACCACCACCAGCCCCAGTCCCAGCCCTAGCACCAGCTAATGAGAGTGGGAGGTGATTTGGTGTGCAGTTATAGCACCACAGTCCACTTCTCACTTAGGGCGCAGCAACAAAGGGATATTTCACAGTGTGAGACTTACTGTGATAGCAGAGGTTTGTCTTGGTAGTGATAAGATAGGGTTTCGTGTGGGGTAGTGACCTCAGTGAGGTCAGGAAGGAAATGAAACCCGGAATGAATTCCGTTACAGCATTTGAGTACGTTACATGCTGTTTATATACTATAGATAAAGCGGAGATAGAACTCTAAACATGAGTCTGGTTGACTCATATCGACTCATGATGACTCGTATCAGTCATGTGATCATGCTGGGAGTCACTCTGACTCGGTATGACTCGGAATGACTCAGC
>JBBPLU010000750.1:0-11039 GCA_038089935.1 Boletellus emodensis | reverse complement strand
AAGAGGGGTTGGAGATCTATATGGATGACCTCATCATACATACAGATGCTGACCCAGAAGAACACCATCGAAGAACCATCCAGGTCCTACAACGGATGAGAGAACATAAAATCTACCTAAAACTCTCTAAATGCTCGTTCAACGTAACAGAGGTAGAATACCTTGGGCTGATTGTACGACCAGAGCAGATTACTCTCAATCCAGTCAAACTAGAAGCCATCCACAAATGGACCCCACCAACCACGGTTAAAGCAGTCCGATTGTTCATCAGGTTCTGCAACTTTTACAGGAAGTTTATATCAAACTTTTCTGGGATCAGTCATCCCCTTCACGACTTAACTAAGAAAGCGACAACTTGGAACTGGACATCTGAGTATCAGAAAGCTTTTGAAACTTTACAGCAAGCGTTCCTGACAAAACTGGTACTTCAACTCCCGAAGACAGAGAAACCCTTCTGGGTAATGACAGACGCCTCTCTCACGGCTTGTGGAGGAGTATTAATGCAAAAAGATAACAATGGTGATCTCCATCCTTGTGCCTACTTTTCAAAAACGTTTTCTCTGGAAAAACGGAACTACGACATCTATGACTGGGAGCTGCTTGCAGTCATTCGCGCACTCGAAGATTGGCAACAATACCTTACGGGAACGGAATACCCTGTCACCATACTCACCGACCACAAAAACCTGGCATACTTCAAACAACCCCACAAACTGTTGTTGAAATCCTACATAAGGATTAATAACATAAGTTCTGGAGAGTTCCGGAGGTTCCAGACACATTCCCCGAAGTTCCAAAATGACTTCCCGAAGTTCCGATGTTACCGAGTAAAAAGTCACTTGGAAGTGATTGGAAGTGGTCGGGAAGCTCGGAACTTGGAACTGGAAACTCGGGAAGCTCGGAACACTCGGAAGCATCGGAAAACATCGCTTCAGGGGCTAATTGTACTAATGAAGCGCACTAATCATTAGGAATTATACTAAGTTTCTAGAAACCGGGAAAAAGGTTTCACCGGTTGTCAGGGACTGAGTCACCATGACTCACCATGACTCAGCATGAGTCATGAGGCAGTGCATGATGACATATGAAACATTCTACAACAATGACTCCTACTGACTCATACTGACTCGGAACCGAGTCATTCCGAGTCATACCGAGTCAGAGTGACTCCCAACATGATCACATGGCTGGATACGAGTCATCATGAGTTGATATGAGTCAACCAGACTCATGTTTAGAGTTCTATCTCCGCTTTATCTATAGTATATAAACAGCATGTAACGTACTCAATGCTGTAACGGAATTCATTCCGGGTTTCATATTCTTCCTTACCTCACTGAGGTCATCACCCCACACAAAACCCTATCCTATCACTACCAAGACAAAAACTCTGCTAACACAGTGAGTCTCACACTGTGAATTATCCCTTCGTTGCTGCACCATAAGTGAGAAGTGGACTGTGGTGCTGTAACCGCACACCAATCACCTCCCACTCTCATTACACACCACCCTCTCCACGGAGTTAGCACAAAAGGCGGCCAAGGATGAAATCAAACTACCGCCCCAATATCAAGAGTACTCTGACGTATTCAGAGAACCCACGGAAGGAGAACTACCACCCTCTCGACCATATAACCATGCCATCGAACTTGACGACTTGTTCATACCAAAAGTGGCAAAAGCTTATCCGTTAAACCCAAAAGAACTCCAAACCTGTAAAGATTTCATAGCCGAGCACTTGAAATCGGGAAAGATCAAACCCTTGAAATCTCCTCAAGCTTCGCTGTTATGTATACGCGAAGTTCCGGAGCATATTCTTGAAGTAACTGTCGATGTCGAAGTCAGAAGTCTCGCTATCCTCTTGAGGACTTGCGGAGGGACCAGAACTAGCACGTAGATTGCGTAGAACTAGCTGAGGAATACATTGTACAGTAGGTCGTTATAAATACCCAGACAGAGCTGTACCCATGGTCTATAAGAGGAGTCGTCTAAGTATGGGCAAAGGTACCTTTGCCTAAATCAGGGAGGTGTCTGGTTATGGGTGGTGGGAAAACGTGACCGCAGCAAGAGATGGGTCAAGGGGAGAGTAACGTCCGAGGTAATAGGAAGTGATCCCGAAACACGGTGACGCTTACCTGGTTACGGAGGAACGGAAGACCGGGTAAGGGAGGTTATCGATCCCTTCGAAGGGTCGTCCCTCAAGTACATATAACAAGTCATCAGCATAGACGGAGCAAGGAAAAGGATGAATATAAAAGGAGTCGAACCACTGCTGCTCAAGGACCAATGCTTCGTTTGTAACAAGGTGCTGGTAGAAGCTCTATGTGGAAGAGAGAGAGGAAAAGACGTCAGGCAATGCTGCCAAGCCTTCTTATGGGAGCTGGTGTCAGCCAAGGACAAGGAAGGCTGGACAGATGTGATCTAGCAGTGGATGTGGTTGAAAATGCTACAACTAGATGGGAACTTTTACCCAGCGTCCGCCTTCACACCAGACCTGGCAAAGCTAAAGTATATGATGCGGCAGACAGTGCTCCTCCAGGCCTTCAAGACCCCCCTTCTCGATGACAATGAGCTGATTGAGTGAGTACTAGCAGATTTTTCCTCCAGGTGGCTTCATTGCTAAGAGAGCTGGGTTGGGATTTGCTTTACAGACAGCTAGGGAGGTTACATGCATCGTCCCTGGCACTTGGACTGCCTTGCCCCTTCAATACTATTGTTGATCTCTCCAAATTTGCAACCTCTCAGGTGCTTTTAGAAAGGAAGGACCCCAAAGTGACCATCAGTATGGACTATACATCTTTCACAGTGGGCACCCAGAAAATGTCCCTGGATAGACTGCAGGAAGGCCTCAAGGAGCTGGTAGACCAGGCGTGGAAGAAGTACTTTGCGATCACCTAGAGCAAGCTGGTGGTTGAGGAGGGTCTGGAAGTGATGGACGATGCCACGAACGACACTCGAGGGTATAGCTTCCTGGATGAAAAACCCTTCTGTGAAAGGAAAGGACCCTTGCTTCAACATCTGGTGAAGACGTACGAACTTGCCAGTGTGGATTTGCGAGGCATGCTCTGCTGGGATATCCTGGTGGTGAAACTCCTTCTTGAGAAGTGTGAGAGGCTATGGGATGGCGTCCTGCACCTGCTTTTCATAACCCTTGGGGTCTTGACCTGGGTGGCCCAGTTCCTGTGACTACAGTTAAGAAATGGTGACCACCAAAGGAACCTGCAATTCTGGAATGGCCAGATGTACTTTGTGACAAGGGATGGCAAGATGAGTGGCAGTGCTGGGAGGGATTCCTGTATGCCTTCCTTCTCCCCTTCACAGGTTCAAGTCTGCTGCTTGAACTGATCGGTGGTGGCCTGTGGGAGACAGAGGCGTTTTTGGTTGGTGTCGTATATGGAAAAGAGGCAAGAGAGCAACACAGAACGTGAGCCACGACACCTGCTATCCCTCTTCTCTTTTCTGACCAGTTCCTTGGGGGTTTCCATTCTCCTGCTCAACAGATACCTGTGCATGAAGGAGGGCCAGCCGATGAAAGCAGAGCAATTTTATAGCAAGTTCTCTGCCAAGAACGGGAAACTGTTTGACTGTGTCTGGGGGTCTCGGGACTTTCGTCAAGCAGCGATTGCAATGGCTCGCCACTTCATATCCCCTGACTCAACCTTTGATGCTCTTGACGACATCCTTGCTGAGGCTGCTGATCATTCCTCTGAGATAGACCAAACACACTATGGAAGAGCCTTTGGTGACCATCCCCGGCTGACACACACAGATATTGAGAAGCAGAGGTGGGCATGCGATAAATGGCATTCCTTCCTTGGCCTTGGCCCATTCCCAGTCCAGGACCTGCTTACAGTCATGAGATCCAGGCGTTCCACCCAGCCAGACAGGGACGTACTAAAGGCATCGCTGTCTGAGATCCTGTCTGAGCTGTCCAGCATGGTTACTGAGGCAGTCTTGGCCAAACTAGGTGGAGTGCTCTCTAGAGCATTTGGTGAACCACTTCTTGATCCAGACCATGTCACTCCTCTCTTGAACAGGCGGACCAATGAAACCAATACCAACAGCCCCCAACTTCTACCAGCCTTCACCATCCTCCCCCTCCCCTCTCTTCAGCGACGTGTCCCACGGCCCCTCCCTCCCATCTCCCGTATTGCTCCATGTTCAGCAGACAAGGTCATACTTGTGGCATCCACACCCTCTCTGAGGCCACCTTTAGACGTCCCTAAGGCCTCCAGTGGCTGTAATGCCCCCTTGCTTGAGGCAACGTCAAGAAGCATCTTCCTAGATCTCACTTCTTCAGACCTTGAGCCATCCCTTCCCACAAAAGCAGCGCACAACCTGTCAAGTCAAAAAGCCACTTTGACCCAGAGCCAATCCTTGCTGCTCTCCCTGCCAGCTCCTCCCCCAGGTCAAAGAAAGAGAAGCACGCCAGAGTGGACAGAGTCAGACTCAGAGGCTGAGGATGAAATGGGGACATCTCCAAAGCATCCCCGACAGGGTGAAAGCTCTTGCAGCCCCCTAAGAGCTCATTCTGTCCAGTCAAAGGCGCCTTGGTGCTCTGAAGGTCTAGACAGCATCTCCATACCTTCCTCAGCAGACTTGGCCATCAGGGAGCAAGAGGAGTCCATCCGCAATGTGATCAGGTGGGTGTTTGGAAATCCACAAGCTCGTGAGAAAAGCAAGGAGCAGATGGATGCGCTGATGTTGATCATGAATGAGGATCCCAGAGACATGGTGGTAGTGATGAGGACAGGAGGAGGAAAGAGTCTGCTGTAGACAGTTCCAGCACTACTTGGCCTGGATGGGATGTCTGTGGTGATCTGTCCTTTCAAGGCACTGATGGAGGAGCAGTACAGGCACTGTGTGAAGGCTGGCATCCATTGCCATGACTATGGACAGTCCAAAGATGTAGGGAATGACGTACAGGCTCTATTTGTGCAGGTGGTGCATGTGGGCTCAAAGGCCTTTGAAGGGGGAGTGAGCTGATCGTCTGACGTGCGGCCCATGCTGAACTGACCTCACTTCAGTCTTCTGCTGCAACCAATTGGGCAGAGTATCAAGAAAGTCTTCGTGGATGAGTTTCACAACGTGATTCAATGTTCTCCTAACTGCCAATCCAAGTGGAAGAGGCTGGCAAGGCAATGCAGCCAGCTCTCTGCGCAGATAATCCTCCTTTCTGCAACTTGCCCCCCTTCTCTGACGGACCGACTCTTAGAGCCCTTTGTGCTACAGCAGCAAGCAGTGAACTTTATCCAGAGGCCTACCGACCAAGAGGAGACTGGCCTCCACTACCTCAGGGTACCCTCTACCATAGATGACAGGCCGATCCATCAGATTGTAGAATGCCTACAGGGGATGTTGGAGTTTGAGGAAAGAATGCTTGTATTCTTCAATGGAAAGGCAGAGCTGCAGAAGTTTGTGAGCAAAACTAGGTATGCGGCATATCACAGCGACTTGCATCAATCAGGAAACACCAAGGAGGATAACATTCGCCACTGGGACTCAGGAGAAACCAAGGTGATGGCTTGCACTACAGGGTTTGCTCATGGCATAGACCGACCGAACGTATGCTTTGTGGTGGTGAAGAACCCTGAGTATGGGTTGCTCATCACAGCCCAGATGATGGAGTAGGCAGGAAGGGATGGAAAGAGGTCTCATGGGATCATGGTCGACACAGGGGACTCTGAGCAACTCTTTGACAGTGACTTGGCTTCCAGTAACTCGGTGAGGGTAGTTCTGGGAAATGATAAGATATGCAGAGTTTTCTCTACCAGCATGGCTTTGGACAGTGCAGACCACGCATACAAATGCAAGGAGTGCCCCCGACGGGTCTCCTGCGATGTCTGTAATCCTAGGAACCTGATCTATTGCGCCATCATTACTACAAGCAAGGACATCCCTAGATCTGTTGGGCCATCAGCTCCACCTCCCAGGCCCATGAAGACAGACACAAACATTCAGCAAGCTGGCGCTGGCGCAGGGAGGACATCAAAAATGAGGGTGAGATCTCTATGCTACGTCACTAGAAGGAGTGTCACTGAGGAGAGACCAGCAGGAACAACAGCGCCAACCTTCTTTCTTTGAAGTGACGCCAGACTTAGCATCACACCCCAGCATTCAGGAACGTGAGAGGGCATTCAAGGTGAGTAAGGTTCATCACCGCCGGTAGGTGACCAGAGTTGACCTTGGACTTCTCCAGTCACAGCAGAGGTCGACGCAAGAACTGTCACAGGACAGCGATGACCTATATGGGCCTCTGGTGCTGGACTCGACAATGCGCTGGGAACTGGCAGAGATGGAGGGGGTCCACCCCCCTCGTCTAGACCTGGGGAGACCAGAGGGGCTCAGTGGGCTGTTTCCAGCTGCAACGTTAGCGGATCTGCCCCGGGCCCAAGAGAAAGTATGGAGCAAGTTGAAAGCAAGACAACCTTTGGAGAAGATCCCATCACAGCCTCAAGGGACTTCAGAGACAAGGTCTGCCCGAGTCTTGTGGTTCCAGAAACAGAGGACGGAGAGGCTTCACAAGCTGAACAAGTATGCACCCATTTTGGTCGGGAAATGCATTCCTCACTTGTTGGAGCAGTCCCAAATCATACCTGAGCATTTTCTGACCCCCTGCTCTGCACTTGAGTCCCACAGACTGTCCTACAATGCCTTCAGAAAGAGGTATGACTTCAAACAATACGAATACTGCTTTACCTGCAGCCTTCCCCAGGATGACGGTAATGGCAATGAACTTGAATGCCACAGGCCCTACTGTCCTGGCTCAGGAAATAAATGCCCATTCCAGTTCATCATCTTTAAGACTGCATTCGTTGCTGGTCAGAAGCAGGAGCTCCTGACTGGAATGCGGCAAGACTTGAGAGTGCCAGGAAGTAACTTCCAAGAGTACCTTGCGTGGACAACCGAGCAGGAGGAAGTCAATGGCCACTATCACAACACAATTGAGGCCTTCTTGTGGTGTTGTGAGTATCTAGAGAGGAAGAACCCCAGTCTATTCTTTTAGAGGCCTGGTATCACATTTTCTGTCTAGTCTATACCTGTGAGGAGGTTATATCCTTTGCTCCTTTCTGTCACATGTCGGCATACATATTATAGCATGGCTATGCATATGATCGTGCTTGAGGGGAGAAAGACTTGCGAAGACTTGCTAGTAGAAGTGACTATGGTAAACAACCTTAGTTGAACAGCACGACTTACAACGTATCCTGTATCTCACCCACCCATCTGCACCCTCCAAGTCCAGTATCATCTCAGCCAGGTGACCACCTTTCATTGGAAAGAGCCCAGGTAGCAATCCAAGATTTTAATGCGAGACACCTATAGGAACCCTTGTCTCTGGCGTGTTCTCTGTGAGGCTACTCAGACAAGTCAGGGTTGTAGGCCAACATACCTATCATCTCCTCATTCTCCACCTTTTGGATTGCGTCTCATCATTTCTGGCAGGAGAGGGTCTGTGGAACACGCTACCTTTGTTGACCGAAAAAGGAAATCAAAAAGAAGTCACCTTTTTCATTTCCTTTTTGAGATGCTTCCCAATGGTGAGAAGCCTGACGATGTTGATCATTGATTGAAAAACCAGAAGTAAAAGTTGACAACACACCTGCAAGCATTAGGGAGATTCACCTTGGTTTTGGAAAGCGGTTTTGGACTCGAAGGCAAATTGTGAAAACTGTTTTGAGCTTTGACTTTTCGGGGTTTCAACCTGATTTGGAGCTCATGCCACAACAATGCCAATCATTGAGTTTGGCAGCCTTGTCAGAGTTTTGATTGTGATGCAATAGTGTAGATTGATAATGGGTGCGTCATTCCGCCATCACGCTTGAGCGGATGAAGAGTCCACAAACTACAGACATCACTGAAGCTAAATTTATTGAGTAAGCTGTGCAGTAGCCAGTTGAATTATAAAACCATATATTCATGCTATCTAATACAAACTGAATAACTATAGGACAAACATACCCTAGGTGAGCGAGCTCTCACTCATGGTTGGCGTCCACTGCATATGTTTGTAAACCAGCTCGGACTTAGACTTGTGGGCCGTGGTGGCCATCACGTTGGCCCAGTAGTGTGTGTTCTTGAGGTTGAACCAGTCCCTCTTACCAGGCTCTGGCTCTACACACATGGGTGTTATGCTAGGAACAGCGCTCGTACTGGGACCAGGTGATGCCAGCTTGCTAAGTGAGTGCAGAATGGTTGGCAGATGAGGTGGGGTGCACCTGCAGAAGCGATGAGAGGCAAGCTGAGCAGGTTGGTAGCAGTGAGTGGTACAATCGATGCTGATCCTCATGGCGCTCTAGGTGGGGAGCCAGCATGTTAGGTGTGCAGAACGGGCAGTGAACGGGTAGGGCACACCTGCAGCAAGAGGTGCATGTGTGAGCCTAAGGAGGACTCAAATGAACACTTAGCTTTTTTTTCAATGAATGGGTGGGGGCACAGGCCCTGCAGGCTTATGCATGACACCCTCATTTCATTTGACCTTGGTATCAGCAACAGTCTCACCTCCTGGCTTGACCAGTGTGTCTGCGGGATTTCAGGAGTGTGTCACCTTGTCTGGGGGCTCCATTTGCCTCTCTGGTCAACGTTCCTCATGGGCAGCCTCACCTGCCACCTCTGCTGCTGCACACTCTCCTGATGCCTCGTTTACCGCCATCACAACCTGTTCGGCGCTCTGCACTCTCAGGTGAGTAGAGGGCCCTGTGAGTGCATCTGTAAGGACTTACATTGTGGTCTTTTTCATTGGGCGGTCCACTTGTGCTCATGGTTGTGGGTTGCAGTCAAGCTTCCTTGCAGGCTGTCTTGGGTGCCCAGTGCAGTCGGCCTCAGTGTTGTTGCACTCGTCTTGGCTGCCCTGCGCAGCGGGGCCCTCCTTCACTGCCTCCGTGGCAAAACCTATTTCACAGGCCTTTTGTCCGCTCGCTCCCCCAGCCATCCCTGCACCCTCTGCTGTCATTTTAACTCTTCTGGCATCAGTTCCAATGCTCTTGCCAGCTTGGGTGTCGAGCGGCTTGTCTGGTTGGTCATACAATGCGCCCTCTGGCTGTGTAGGCCCTGTGCACGTCGCATATGGGTTTGCGACATTGGCAGTCTCTCTTTGTCTGAACAGGTGGGGGAACTGCCAGTGGTGGGAGTGTGAGAGGGATGGACGAGGCATGGCAAATGAACAGGTGGGTACAAGTGCAGATGGGTGGGTGCTACAAATAGGCGGGGGCAAACAGGTGGGATGACAGGTGCGCAAGGGCCAGTCAAGGAGAATTTCTTGCATCGACTATGTAAGTTCCTTTTGACTGGACATACAATCCAGGTCAGGGAGGGTACTCAGCTAGAAGCAAAAGGTTAGCTAGGTAGGTGGGACTAGATGGCAAACAAGTACCTCAACATGGATCATTGCTGTCTTCACTGTCTAGTCATCTCATTTGTTGCTGTTTGGATCCGCTTCTGGCTCACATCAAGACAGGCACCAGGTGAGGCGGCCACCTGGGCCACATGTTCCTCCTCTTTGAGCAATTTTGCCTTGTCCGGTGTATCAGAAGATGTTCACCACTTCTTAAAGACATTTGTCATCTTCCTCATGAGAGGTCGACACAAGGTACCTCTTGTTTGAAGTCATGGGAGGTGGTTGCAGCGGAGGGACGATGAGTGGCTTTAGGCTTGGTGGTGGGAGGGACATCAACAGCCATGTCAACATCAGGACAGACAAGGGCAGGCTGTAAATCCTCCCTGATTTTGCTAGCAGAGTCACTTTAGGGTGTGATGCAGTGGCGTCGGAAGCACATCAGGTTACGGTGACGAGGGACAATGGTTACTAATTACTTGTGGAGGGGGAAGGTTTGGATTTGATGACGATGCCATCGAGTTTCGCCTTGGTAGAAAGGAGATCATTGGGTTTTCCCTTTGCATCCTTTGGAGTGAACATGGTCTTGGTCTTACCAGCATTTTTTGGGACCTGAGTGAGAGCATTACACTTGCACTTGCCCCGAGTTGCCGTATCAATGTTCTCGTTGACTTTCACCTTGGAGGGAACGATAGAGGCAGTGGAGCAGGTGGATTGGGTGGTAGATATGGGGGTTTTGAGCTGGGCACACGAGGTGAGTGAGTGTGGGAGGCAGGTGTGAGTGCAGTGGGACAGGTGCTATGAACAGGTAGGGATGAACGAGTGGGACGGTAGGTGTGCAAGGGGAGCATGGCGAACGTGCAGGAGGCAAGTGCACGAGACAAGTGTGTATGCAAGGCATGGGAGGCAACGGGTATGCAGGGTGTGGCGACGCGGAGGACTCGAGAGAAATAAGAATGTAGACTCAGTTGGAATGGTGTGACAACGATGATAATGGGGGGCAAGAAACGTATGGGTTTGCCCTTATCTGCCTCCTATATTACAGGTGCTAATATATTGTCCTACAGGTCGGGTGGAGCGGCCTCATAGGAGGCCGATCAATTACCACTGCGGCTTACTGAGCCTCAGCTTAGTGAGCACGAGCTCAGCTTGCATGTGTTTACAAGTGTTGAGTGGTCAAGACCCAACACAGGGCGAGGAGTCGATGCAGCAAAAATGATCTATCATTAGCTCGGTAATTAGCATATAAGTATGTTATATCTTTCATGGTGACCATGAGACGCTCCTCAGCCTCATGTTTGATACATCAATGATGTATGATCCCGTGCTCAACAGGTGCACTTGCCGCCAATGGTGAACTGATATATCATATGTTGAAATCCTACATAAGGATTGATAACATAAGTTCCGATAAGTTCCGGAGGTTCCGGACACATTCCTGAAGTTCCGAAATGAGTTCCTGAAGTTCCGATGTTACCGAGTAAAAAGTCACTCAGAAGTGATCGGAAGTGGTCAGGAAGCTTGGAACTCGGAACTGGAAACTCAGGAAGCTTGGAACACTCGGAAGCATCAGAAAACGTCGCTTCAGGGGCTAATTGTACTAATGAAGCGCACTAATCATTAGGAATTATACTAAGTCTCCAGAAACTGGGAAAAAGGTTTCACTGGTTGTCAGGGACTGAGTCACCATGAGTCATGAGGCAGT
>JBBPLU010000749.1:0-11045 GCA_038089935.1 Boletellus emodensis | reverse complement strand
TAAGCACGTGAACGAGTAGAGATCGAATCACCCATGATTATTCCAGGTGGTTCTTCCTTTGTGCCTGGTCCTGTTAGCGTCAGTCTATTTCCCTTGTGCACGAACCACTAGCATGACTGAAGGATGTGCTCTGTCAGACGTATGCACCTGAATCTACCAATCGGAGAAATGGTAGTGCTGACAGTTTGGCAGGTGTATGCATTACGCCTCCCAGTCTCCACTACTAGAAAACAGACCATGACGATTTAATAGGTACTGTATTCTTTCTGTTCACGATGTGGATGCTTCCGGTGTTTTTGACTGCCGCCGATCGTGAGTTGCTACGCTTCAACATTCAAACCCCTCACAACGAGTTCCTATTTCTAGTGATAATGATTCTGCGTGTGTATGCAATGTGGAATCGGTCCAGGATCATCCTTTACGTCCTTGTATTCGTTCTCATTGTCCAAACGGTCATTATTATCGTTATGGCGCTGATATATGACAACCCGAATACCTATTTGTCAGGTGCGTCTTTGGATGAACTAGTACAGTCTCGGTCGGTTGATCATCCCTTTTTTGTTCTCGTATCCCACGTCATAGTGACGGTGCGCCAAGTTGGAGATCTATATTTTTGTGACTTCGTCATGGAGGCTCCGTGGACCCTCTATAGTTCCATCTCACTCACCCCGCGAGTCACTCTCGGTGTGATACTTTTCGTGTTGGCTATTATCCGACCGTCGAAGGAGTTGGTCAAGATGTACAAAGCAACGAGGCGGTGGCAGCCCAATCGATACCTCGAGCTGTTCGCCCGAGACGGCATCTTTTACTTTTTCGTGTACGCTGGTCCCCCTGCCCTTCTGCCCCTCTTTTCACTTGTCTCACGCGTTCTCACAAACGAGTGAAATCCTCACGCTCACCACTTTCCTCCCTTTTTCTAGGAACATGACCTACAATATCAGCGACTTTACGCAGGGAAAGCTCATGTCCAGCACGTTTTCTACGCTCTTCCTAGTTGCAGTGCCGTACACGGTCATGTGCCTCTCCATACCTCGGTTCATCCTCAGCGTGCGAGAGCTATACGACCGTGATTCGCGTGGTAGGCTGCGCGGGATCGACAGCGGGTTCGGAATAATGTTGACAGATTTGAACCCCGTTTCCGTTGATCAAACTGCAATGGCGATATCCGCGATCGCGTTCAGAGAGACCACGCTGAAGGGCGACCTAGCCGCAGAGGACCAAGAAGTGATTCAATTGGACATGGTGCGGGATAAGTGCACGTCAGATCTGGAACGGGGACCATAGTTATGAAGTGGATCAGGGACAGGGATGACGGAGAGAAAGAGATATTTCTTGCATCGTAGACGTGGATATGCGCTCTTTTTTTTTTGGTATCTATGCGGCTTGTTCCTTAGCTGGTTTTTTCGTTTTGCACATACTCCGAGTCGTTCGTTTACTGTGATGAAAAAACGTGAGGTTGATCTCGATGTCTTATCATGGTCAAGTTGTCAGACTTGAACGGTTCTGGGATCGGGACTGTGTCGTCTGCCTCGCCGAGCGATACATACATGGAGCCACCTCCCGCAACGGCCATGTGTGCAAAGAACGATCGGCACGCGTTGCACTTGGTAGGACGAGATTGGCGAACGCGAAGGGATTTGAGATCAGCATCGAGAGAGGTCCAGTGGCTGAGCCGTCCTGGGCCGATACCTGATAGTTGTTGGCAAGGTCAGAGTCACTTGCGTCAAGGGATACACCAGGAAATGCGGTCCTGTCAAGTATTCTGCCAAGTATTCAGGGCGGTGGTTGATCCAAGGACAGCTCTAGTATACTGTGGCTGTGCGCGCAAGCAAGACCCTCGAGTGTTGGGGTCATCGAAGGTGTGTGATTGTGGTCAACGGTGTGGTGTGAAGGGGTCTGAGGAATTCACATATGGCCTAACAAAAACAAACAAGGCGGGCGTTCTGGCAAGACCATGCATGCATATGTACATCGCTAAATCTACAGCGATGGAGTCTGTGGAGCTGTATGCTGCGCGCGAGGGCCGTCGGCGATGCAGCATGTCACCCTCTGCAATGTCTGCTGCGGCCCGATAAGCGAAAGCCAGACAAGGCTTCCCGTCCGGAAGTGAGGCCTTCGTGGGGGGGAGAGATTTGCTGCAAGGTGGCCTGGAGTTCCCCCGCCAGGTTTCTGCAATGATTGATGGAAGGCTGAAGGGAAGCGTATAAGGGAGGCGATCATCGGGTGCCCTGCACGGCCACATCGCGCTGGCAAGAGTGGTGGCTCGCGGCCAAATGGATGATTTGATTTGATCAGCCAACACAAGCTCTAGATCTCATGGTTTGCATACATTCGACAAAGTCGAGGGTGGTTACAGTGTAGGTACAACAGATAATGACGATGACGGATCAAAATAAAGGCGAAAAACGTACACAGGGAAGTAGAACACACCAATATCACTCTCGGCACTGCTCCGGGAACACCATCATGCTGGTTGGCTCCAAGATTGTTTCTAGAAGAGTGTCGATGTAACGGAAACATCGAGCCGTCTCCTGCTCTCCATCATGGCCCTCTACGCTGGTTCCGCCGCGACAAAGTTCCTCAGGCGGAGGCGGCACGCCCTGCATCATCCCCAGCTTCGTCCGACCCAACCCTCTCGGTGTCCGTGCCCTCTATACATTCGTCCGCGCCCCGATCCTCCTCCGCAAATGCGATCGAAGACATGGTCGCGTTCTGACCGGTTGCATGACCCAACGCCATCCCAAACCCGTTGTCGACCCCGTGCAGCCTGCCGCGAGCGTCCCGATTGTGCAGCTCCCACACGCCAAGGATGAATCGGGGCATCATGATGCACACGAGCGTGGACGGAACCCCCGCGAGGACGATCGCAACCAAACCGCTAAACGTGACCCCGTCCTGTATTATGTCGGTGATATTGTAGAACAAGTTCCTAGAAGGAGAGTAGTTTAAGGATCAGATTTGTTTTGCAAGACAACGGCAACGAAAGAAGGGAGGGGGAGGGACAAAGAGGAACATACACGAAAAAGTATACGAGGCCATGCCTGACCAAGAGATCGAAGTATCGATTGGGCTGCCACCGCTTCGTCGCTCTGTACGTGCCAATCAAATCCTTCAAGGCCTGAATGAGAGCGAGAGCGAAAAGTAGAGCGCCAAGAATCAACCGGGGTATTATCAAGAGATTCCCATAGAGGGTCCATGGGACGTTCAACGCAATGTTACAAAACGCGAGGTTTTCGGCTGCGCCCACCGTAACTAGAATGTAGGGTATGAAGACGCAGGATCACCAGCTGCGGAATTGCCCCGAGACGTACTTGAGGTGTAGGTATTGGGATTGTTGTAAATCGCCTCCATAACGATCGAGGTGACGGTCTGAACGACGAGAAGGAAGAGGAGGATGAGGATGATGACTCTGGATCGACCCCACATCACGTAAACACGCAGGACCATCATCACTGCAATCAAGGGACGTTGTGAGGAACCAGGGTTCGGGAATTGGAACTCACAATCAGCAGCAGCGAGAAACACCGGAAACGTCCACGTCTGAACCAGGTAGAGCGCCGTACCTGTGAAATGCTATGCTTCGTCTCTTTGATATGGCGGACGTTCAAGCAATATGCGTACACCTGTCAACCATCAACACTACCGTTCATTCAGTTGAGAAATTCATATTCGTACGTCTGTTAGAACGGATTCCTTAGTCACACCGACAGACCAGATGAAAAGCTGAGACTGACTTTGACAGGACCAGGCACAAATGAAGAACCCCCTGTGGAATGGCGGATATGAGGGTGGCCAAACCAGCCTCGGTGATTGCAGCCGTAGGCTTACCAAGTGCACTGGCCCTTGGGGATTTCACCGAAGTCAACGTGTTGTTCAGTCAGAGCAACAACTATGTGCTTACATGGCCCAACAGATCCCAACGTACCGGACCTATTACAGTCGTCGGCCGAAAACAATCGAGCAGGGCTTGCACGCACAATAACGAATATTATTGACCCCCAGGTCCACTTGCGGCGCTATAGAACGTCAACAACGCGGCGCATTCTCCAGTTCTCACATCCGTACCCAAACATAGTCTGCCTTCAGAGACTGTTAGATGGAGAACACGTGATGCAGAAGAAGCTGAGATACCTCTCTCGAGAAGGTGAGTACTGCAGGATGGTACCTTGGTCAAAACGAAAAGTAGGAAACTACACATGACGTACTGTAGTCGTATCCCACTGCGCTTATCAACGCGACTGCACATGTTCATAAGATCAGGGATTGAACGGAGTGATGAGTGGCCGTACGGGTTATATAGTTATTGAACTGGAGCAGCCTCAGACCGGAGAGCGAATCGGAGGACATGGCAGGTACACGACACGTTCAATTGGCGATTGGAGAGATATGAATGAACGAGGGAGGGGAGCGTTGCTGGCAGGATATATAGAACGTTGTGAGGACGCGTATATCTTCTACCGCGCATGGTGACCACCCAGCCCATACTAGGAAATAAGGTAGGCAAACAAACATTATGACGGACCGTTGACCTTGTTCAGTAATATGATAATATCGTGGCGATGTGAGGTCGGAAATTGAGTAGGGCGATGCCAGACAGGCGGCACTTGCCACATCATGGAGCTCGGGAATCAGGCTGAATAGTAACCACCGAAGTGGAGGCTGACACGCTGAACGCGAGTATCGTAGGCCGTCGGCTGCAAGAAAAGTCTGCGCAGAGCCCTGGAATGGTTATATAGCATTCTGTCGGCAACTCCATTCATTTAGCTACAGGCGAACCAATCGTTGCTCAAGCATTGTGCTAAAGGTATCGTTAAAACGTTACGTTGTTAGACAGCTCCGCAGATGGCCTACAAGCGTTGAGGGGTGAGAACACAACCCTATGGTGATGGCTAGCAATGTCTCAACGTAAGGCGCGACCTGCTTGCGTATGCATTTCGAGAGGTGAATGATATGGATGATGGCTTGGCACTGTTTGAACAGGATGCACAGCAGAGTGGCGAGATCATTTCATCCATCTCCAGTCGAGCACACGCCATGGGTCAAAATGCTGGAACGACACCTTTAACGATTTCGAACACGGTCCTCCCGGCTGGGGGTTGTAGGAATATAACTGGGCTGGCTGTGCGGCAAACGTTGACCACATCCATTCAATTATCAACCTCCCTACGAGTGGGCGCACGTCAGTGGATACCTTCGGTGCCAGGACATCAAAGCTCACCATCGATGCTGCGGCTGAACACTTGCCCCGGCGCAGGCCACTTGCGGATAAAACAAGCAGGTCTCCACGCCTCCATCAGAATGGTTTCATGGGCGCTGCGCCCGTGATCCGATGAGCCCTTTCAATTCTGCAGATTACCTGGAGGTGTTGAGCGACTCTCATCGCCAACCGTCGAGGTATTCACCAGGACAAGCAGGGTCCGGGAGTACCGCAATATTGAGCGAGGTGACATGTTTGTCTTTTTCGTGAACCAGGTCGATTTCGAAATCTCCTGTAGGATAACTTTGATTACGGCGCACTAGAACGCCGTTAGGTATGATAACGGATGCTATGCACAACAATATGCAGTTCGCGACTCCCTCCGAGGGAACGAGGGAAAACACATGGTTTCGAGCTCCGATTCTGCATTTGGAGTTGACTCGGACAGCGAGGGCATTTAGTGGAGTTTTGCCGTCTTTCTATCGGGCATCCTGCCTGTGAAACCGGCTGCGGTATGCTGGAGCTTTTTGTGTCGCTCTTGCATCAGTTTATTGACCTGGATTTTTAACAGGAGTACCGTCCTATCAGTGCAAGGCATCTCAACCACCATCGTCCCAGTAAAATAGATCTCCTATACTTGTCCAGACGTTGGTTTCAAATCAAGGTCTGTTTCAATGTGAAACCAGCGTTCACTCTCATGGATCTCATCTTACTAATTACAAAATGGCATGTCGATCGTTCTTTACATACATGGCCGTTCCGGGAAGTACAAAATCAACTGACAAGCTGCAGACCCTCGGCTCGACGTGCCACTCGGCGAGGCAAACAGCACAGTCCCGATCCCAAAGACTGTTCAAGTTGACCATGGCGTGGTAAGACATCGAGATCAACTTCACGTTTGTCTATCTGGTATGCAGTAAGTAGAACTGTGCAGCACGGACAGTAACTACATAAATGCACAGAGTCGTGAGGCTTTGGATGGACAACTCATCGCTGTCAGCGTCTGTTTGACTGCAGGGAGAGAAGCGTGGCTGACTGAGACCCTTGGAGTTCTACCGAAGCTGAATGGGTGATGTCGAGGTCAATTTATGCGTGAGGTTGGCTGGGTGAGGACTCAGTGTACTTGCCCATCAGGAATGGATCGCAGGTGATACATGTCTTGTCCGGGAGACTCGCAGGCTGAATCAATGTTGGCAACCCTTTCACATTCTGTTGCAAAGCGAGCTCGGTCAAGATCGCGTAGTCAACTAAAAGGGCCATGGGACGGCGGGCAAACTCTATCTTGGTAAGGGGACCAGGCATTAGTTGCATTGCCGATCTACTGAATACGAAAAGTGTACCGATGATATCCACGATAGCTGACAAACCACCTGCAATTAGACACATCAAGCTGTCCAGAAAAGGCGTTGAGAAAATGCACACCTGAACATTCGGTTAAACCTTTTATTGCGATCCACGAGTGAACGAGAATCAACCGACGCACGGTCAGTAAAAGCCGCTTATATGCGCCTATGGCTGAACGCGGAACAATGTCGCCTGATCGTGCCACGGTATCCTCCACAGCCTCCAAACAACGTCAGCACTCCCGCAGCGATATGGACGAGGATTCCTTGGCGCAATAGAAGTAGGCGCATCGGAGACTTGATTTACGGATCCCGTCCGTTGCGTGGATAAGGTGGACTCTTAGAGAACCTGCTCCCGGGGCGTTGATCATGACCGTCATTTCATCAAAAATTGGAGGGACGAAAGGGTGACAAGGATCACGGATCGTGCATCGTATGATGAGAGGACTGTCAGCGGCGTCACAATAATGAGCTTCACAGTGGAAACGGTACCCACTGGCAAAGAGTTTACGGATGCGAGTAGAGGTAGTAAGTAAGCCGAAACGAGCAAGAAATGCCGTACCGGTGCTACAAATATTGTATGTTAATGTAACAGTGGTGAGTAATGCGTACCGATACTAAAGGTCAGTACCAAACGAGTTCCACCCACAGATACTGATATCGGACCATGCATCTATGGATACAACGATGTTGGCGTCCCAGTGGCTTTTTGGAACAATGGTTCTGAACGTGTTGTTGAGAGTCATTAGAGACTCTGAGGCCGCTCAGAATTCATCGTCCGACGCAGAAGCATATCGTAGGCACGGTGTCCTGCAGATAAGCCAAAATGGAAGCACTCAGGAAGCAGCGTGAGCAAATGCTTGGGAAACAAACAAAGACAACTCTGTTGAACTTGTCGCCGATGATCGCTTCAACAGTGCACTGGATGGTAGCTCCCATTTGGCCGTTTGTCGACCCGTTATCAGCTATTACGCAACATGGTCCACGCCATCCTATTACTTGATCTTAAGACAGGCTCAACTCTGCTTATCGTTGACGACAGTGGGATTCTTCGCGTCGTTCAGACAACAGAAAGAGAGCTCCTGGGGGGAAGATCGTGCAGGGCAAAGCGAAACAGCGTCTATAACTTACGCCCTACCCTATTGCGGCCCGGATCAGAAGACAGTCCTGATTTCATAAGTCTGGTTTGGGGAGACAGGCCTTCAGCGCGTGTATGGTGACTATTTCGGATTATCAATCGTCCTATCGATTCAACTCTTGTTACACTTCGAGGCAGCCGTGTTCCCCACTTTCACAGCGCTGTTGATGGTGAGTCCCATGGTACGAGTGCTCGGGACAACACTTAGTTTCATCATAAGGGAACAGAACAAGGGACTAGCGACCTCGGGATACTGGGCGAGCGCCTATGGGGATACAATGCTTGGGCGCTACCAGAAGCACTCTTTACGTTCCGTGCCAACATCCTGTGGTTTCGTCAAGGAGTTGCGTGAGCACATTGCGCCACCCTATGAACTTACGTGCGATGGGCGCTTACAGACACACAGGGCCCACTTAAATGGTGGGTATACAACTCTGGGTCCTGAAAGTACAGCTTCAGGTGTCCCCACCTTGATCCTTATAACTTGTTGCGCACATATCCATCTCTGATACCATGACGGGACATTGAAGATTCCAATTGTCAGGCCCCAGTTGGCTCGATTTTCAATCTCGCATATCTCCGAGATTACTGAAAGGGGTGGTCTACGGTGATGCCCCATCTATTTCCGCTGCTTAAATAGTCAAAGTGAGCCTGAGCGGCACAAGATATAAGTGCCGTCGCGAGGTTCTGGTTATCTTTCCACCCACCCTCGTTCACTCCCTGATCTCTGCTGGAGCGTGTTTCATACACGAAATGTCCTCCGACCTACAGTCCGCTCTGAGGTTGCTCCAGCTAAATAATGACGTGTCCCGTACGTGCGCGCATCTGTGCTCGATAACCAACCTTATGGGCCAGTGTAGTTGCAGTAGTCATCACGGTGGGATACGACTACAGTAAGTCATGGCCTCCTTCTTATTCCCATTTCGGTGAGAATCATAACCATCCTGCAGTTCTCACATTTTCGAGTGAGGTACTCTGCTCCTTCCCTGCCATAGCATCGCTTTCTAACACTCGCCACAGGCAGATTATGTTTGGGTAAGAGAGTGGCGATTATCAAGCAAGCATCATGCTGTTGATCAACACTCCGCAGTGCAAGAAATGGACATGGGGGTCGACAATATTCATCATCGTGTGTATACTATCTACGACTCCTGGCTGCCTGCTGTTTTTCGACTGATGACCCTGGTAGGTTCGTTATACTGGCCTTGCCTGGGTCATGTGGGTCCACACCCCTCACCATTTGTGTTGGGCAAAGGCTAACTCCAACGTCATTCTCAAGTACTAGCGCACTTGGTAAGCCTGGCAGGGTAACAATTGGTTGGTCGATTAGACTAATCTTCCATGTCAACCCGTATCTGCAGTTGGTTCTTCCTTTGTCCCTGGCCCTGTCAAAGTGAGTTTTCGCACGTCCTGTTCGAGCTTTTAGTATGATTAAGGAATGCGCTCTGACAGACGTATGCATCTGAACATCCCGCTCACAAATGGTAGTATTGATGGTTGAACAGATGTACGCGTACCACCTGAACCCTTTCCAGTATCAATGAGATAGAGCATGGAATTCCGAAGGTGTTGCGCTCTACCTAGTTCAAGCATGGTCGTTCCCGGTGTTTCTCGCTGCTGCTGATCGTGAGTTCCCCCACCTGAATCCAGTTCCTCATGGCAAATTTTGATTACAGTGATGATGATCCTGCGTGTTTATGCGATGTGGAATCGGTCCAGAACCATACTTTGTGTTCTCCTCCTCATTCTTATCGTGCAAACAGCTATCTTGATTGTTATGGCGGCAATATACGACAACCCTAATACCCGCTTGCTAGGTGCGTTGTTGGAACAAGTTACTAATATCAGTGCGATTTCAACCGTTTCGTATCCTACTTTGTAGTCACGTTGGTTCAAATCGAGGATTTTGTGTTTTGCAACGCTGTAATGAACGTTCCATTGACGTTGTACAACTATATCGAGATAATTCCGAGGTTAATTCTTGGCGTTCTTCTTTTTGCCCTCGCTCTACTTCAGGCCTTGAAGGAGTCCGTCGAGATGTACAGAGCCACGAAACGATGGCAGCCCAATCGGTATATAAATCTCTTTGTGAAGGACGGCATCCTGTATTTCTTTATGTGCGTCTCTCCTTCCTTGCTCCTTCGTCGCCATCATGTTAACGCACTCAATCATGACATCCCACGATGCCCTAGGATCATGTTTTTTAACATCAGTGCGATGCTTCAGACCGGGCTTGTTGCAAACAACGCCTCTATGATCTTCGTCGGCTCGATCTCGAGTACAGGCATATACCTCATAATGCCTCGGTTTATCATCAGCGTGCGAGAGCTGTACGACCGTGACACCCATGGTGGGTGGCGCGAACTCGACAGTGGATTCGGGATGGCATCAGGTCGTTATATTACGGCCAGTGACACTACGGCTGTGTCCACGATGGCGTTTGCGGAGCTTGCAGCGCCATGCTTGGAGGAGGAGCAGACGGTGCAAGGGGACTTGGAAGACCCGGAGGCGATCCAATTGGTGGCGGTAGGGAACGATGATGCTCGTCAAGTCTGGAAGAGGACCCCAGACGTTGTCAATGAAGTGGAGCTAGTAGCGGGCGAGGGATCGATGTGGACTCGTATGCAACGTAAGGAGGGACGTTGATACTTTTCGGAGACGCAACTGGGACATTCTGTACCACCATGTAGCCCGTGCCTCGAACCTGTCCTTGATTTGTGTTGAAATGCCTTGTTTCGATCGAATACGCCGAATGGGTTGTGCTATCGCCGCGACGTTCGTCTTCGAATGAATGATGCTGGGACATGCCATCACGAAAATCACTCCAATGGTTGATTTCCGATGGCACTCACTTGTATGCATCACCAATTACTCCTCGTAGTGATCCAGAAAAAAAAGTTCATATTCTCCCTGGTGTGGGGTCGTCGTATGACACCTTTTCCGTCTATTCCATCAGTACTGCACAATAAGTGAAGCTCCGATCCCTGATCCACCGCTGCGTGACTTCTCAACCATCGATGGATATCAATGAATGAGGGTCGCTCGACAAAATCTAAGACTCTTCCCAGCACGGTTGTAGGGTGTCCTGATTAGACCCCGTCCTACAACAACCACCCCTTGGCACCATGAGAAGCGACACAATCCCCATAGTGTCAGTGGTCCCTGCGAAAAACGCAAGTCTGTATATTCTGCCACATATGATTATCATTGTCCGTGTACGGACTTTTGCACCTACGCGGAACAACGACACTCACGATTCTCTCCAATAATCATTGGTCCATAGAGAAGAACCTTGAGCTCAAGCCACCCCTGGAAGGGATGGAGAGACGAATACGCAACTCAGGAGGATTGCCTGAAAACAAAATGA
>JBBPLU010000748.1:0-11066 GCA_038089935.1 Boletellus emodensis | reverse complement strand
CTGTCACGTCGGATGTTACACTCCCCTTGACCCATCTCTTGCTGTGGTCACATTTTCCCACCAACCATAACCAGATACCTCCCCGATATAGGCAAAGGTACCTTTGCCTATACTTAGACAACTCCCCTTTTAGACCGTGGGTACAGCTCTGTCTGGGTATTTATAATGGCCTACTGTACAATGTATTCCTCAGCTAGTTCTACACAATCTACGTGCTAGTTCTGGTCTCTCCGCAAGTCCTTGAGAGGATAGCAAGACTTCCGACTTCGACATCAACAGTTACTTCAAGCATACGCTCCGGAACTTCGCATATACGTAACACCACTCATTTTCGACTTGCTAGATCACCCACTTGTGGTCTATTGTCTGGAAAGTACCCCTACTTGCCAGTGTTCCCCATTGTTACGTAGATGTGTAGTCCAGAGTGTATGGGCATGGAGATGTTGAAGTGTTTGATGAAAGAGAATCTTGCTATCCAGTGAGGGACTCGCAGAGGGACTAGAACTATTGCGTAGATTGTATAGAACTAGCTGGAGAATACATGGTATAGACAGTCGCTATAAATACCCAGACAGAGCTGTACCCCTATGCCCAAATGAGGCAACATCTAAATATGGGCAATGGTACCATTGCCTATAAAGAGGAGATATCTGGTTATGGGTCATGGGAACACATGACTATAGCAAGAGATGGGTCCAGGGGAGTGTAGCATCCAATATGATAGCAAACGGGTTGAGACACAAGTGATGCCTACCTGGTTATGGAAGAATGGAAGACTGGGTAGGGAAGGTTGTCAATGCCATCGAAGGGACATCCCTCAAGTACATATAATAAGTTGTCAATGTAGGAAATATAAGTGAATAAATGATAGGAAAGCATATTGAACCAGTGTTGCTCCATGGTGGTTATCTCATTTGTAACAGTGTTTATCCTCATCTAACCTCTGACCTTCAAGGACCAAGAGTGTATAAGGACATAGTATGCCAATCTGCATTGCTGAGATCAATGTCCTTACACCTCTAACTGATCCAGACTTCCCAGACTTACTCCTCCAGCCTCTGACCTCCAGAGTGAGCAAAGGGACATGGCCCTAACAGACTCATTCCCTACAATAGTCTTCATTTGTCTTTCCACCCACATTACCATGTCCTCTACATACTCTTCCACTTTGTCCCCTTCTATTTCTCCCATTACTTTGTCTTCCCCTCTTTGTACTCATTGTGTCTACCTGTGTTATCTCCCTGCCTCCTTGATTAACACTCTCTATGCCACCATCCTCACCCATCCCACACTTGTCCATGTTATCAAAACAGACCCACTATACAAGGAGGATTTGATCTCACAGGAACTTATACACATTTTCTACAAAGTTTCCCAGATTCAGTCATATCATTTTTGCTCTGCCCCCTTTGATTTACCTACTTCTTTTGGCCTTTCCCTTCATATTTTCATCAACCGCATCCCCAAACACATTTTTTCTATCCTTCATTTACATGGCTTTTATGCTTTTGTCAAACACCTCAAACCAGCCCTCATCTATTCAACTTTCTGTCATGTATATTTCTCCCTATCCCAGGAAGCCCATGACTGCTACAGTGAGGTGCAAAACTATTGCAATACCTAACCCCAAACTGGGGCACAAAGTGCCCCACAATCAACTGTGGAAATTTCACTTTGCTTTGGTGAGAACAAATAAAGTACAAACCCTTGGCTACATTGTTGTCCCCAGGGTCATATGATTTGGTTCACACACTGTCAAGACATACCCATTTCAAAACAACAATACCATTGTAATAGTTTTGTACCTTTTCTTGAGTACATTGAAATCAAGCATTATATGGCCATATTTGGTCATACAAACAAAGATATGTTGGATTCCAAGCCACACATCTCAGACAGTGACAAGGCCAGGTAGTCTAGTGGTTAAGACAATCCCAGTACTGTTGGGAAGTCCCAGGTTCGAGTCCTGGTCTGGCCAGATTTTCCCTCTGAGTTCTCCTGCTGTTAACAAGATACACATACTAGAATCATGTCTGAGTTTAAAATAGTTCACACACATCTTTGCTTCCAACCACAACCATCATGAGATCCATCTCTCCTAATCAAAAACAAACAATTCTCTCTATGCTTGATGTTGGCCAATCTGCCAACTCTATTGCATCTACTACTGGCATTCATGTGTCTACCATATCCAGATTATGCTCCAAAGAGCATTCAGAGCTTCAAAAAGCTACTGGAGGTCATCCATCCAAGCTCTCCTCTGTCAATATCCACTATGACATTCATCTCATTTCCTCTGGGAAGGCAGAAAATGCTGTTCAGGTGACCAAGGCACTCACCAATATAGTCAACCAGCCTCTCTCTACTTCCACAGTACACAGACACTTGAAGAAAACAGAGATGAAAGCTGTAGTCAAGTCAAAACATCCTCTTCTCTTAGCCAGACATTGCAAGGCTTGTCTAGACTTTGCCTATGCTCATAAGGATTGGACTCTGGAGGACTGGAAGAAGGTAGTATAGTCTGATGAGACCAAAATCAATTGCCTAGGGTCAGATGGATGTAAGTGGGTGTGGAAAAAGGCAGGAGAAGGGCTCAGTGATAGGCTGGTAGAAGGTACAGTCAAGTTTGGAGGAGGTTCTTTGATGATGTGGAAGTGTATGACTTGGCAGGGAGTTGGCTATGCTGCCAAGATTGATGGATGGATGGATGAAGACCTTTACCTTCAGATTTTGAAGGATGAGCTGCTGAATTCTCTGCAGTTTTATGGTCTTGATCCTCCTGACATCATCTTCCAGTAAGACAATGACCCCAAGCACACTTGCAAGAAGGTAAAGGAATGGCTTCAAGAGCAGGATTTTCAAACTATGGTATGGCCTGCACAGTCTCCTGACCTAAACCCCATTGAGCATCTCTGGGGTTATCTTAAAAGGAGACTGGCAGATCATGAAACCTCTCCTAAGGGGATTCATCAATTGTGGGAGAGAGTTCAGGTTGATTGGGAGGGGATAGCAGTTGGAGAGTGTCAGAAGTTGATAGAGAGCATGCCTAGAAGGATTCAAGCAGTTATTAAGGCAAAGGGAGGGTATACCAAGTACTAATATACCCAAGATATCAAAAGGTGCAAAACTATTACAATGGTATTGTTGTTTTGAAATGGGTATATCTTGGCAGTGTGTGAACCAAATCACATGACCCTGGGGACAAAGATGTAGCCAAGGGTTTGTACTTTATTTGTTCTCACCAAAGCAAAGTGGAATTCCCACAGTTGATTGTGGGGCAAGTTTGGGGTTAGGCATTGCAATAGTTTTGCACCTCACTGTAGCATGACTACTGTTATGGATGTGGCATACATGCCCTATGGTTTGCTTTGCTCAATTTCTCACTAGGATCCCAACATTGGTGTTGACTTCTATCACCCTTCTCACTTAGACAATGACATATATCTAGTATTCCTTTTGTATTCACTGCTAGGTCCAGACTCCTTTGATCTTTGATTAGTGTGTAACCATGCCATATTGGCTGTGTTACCTTATGTAGTCTCATCTACTAGCAGACATGCTTCTCCTCTGGAGGTACATATCTCTTTACTACTGTTGAAATCCTACATATAGATTGATAACAAAAGCCTGATGAGTTTTGGAGGTTCCAGACTAGTTCCTGGGGTTCCAAACAAAGTTCCTGAAGTCCCAATGTTACCAAACTAACAAAGTACCTGGAAGGGATCAGAAAGCTTGGAAAAGTTTGCTTCAGGGGCTGATTGTACTAATAAAGCACACTAATCATTAGGAAATGTATCAAGTTCCCAGAAACTGGAAGAAAGATTTTACTGGTTGTCAGGGACTGAGTCACCATGAGTCACCATGACTTGGCATGAGTCATGAGGCTGTGCATGATGTCATATGAAACATTCTACAACAATTATGACTTCCATTGACTCATACTGACTCAGAACCAAGTCATTCCAAGTCATTCCAAGTCAGAGTGACTCATAGCTAGATACATGACTAGTTTGATCAACAAACTAAGGTTCAAGCTCTACTTTATGTAACATATATAAACAGCATGTAATGTACACATTGCTGTGATGGAATTCATTCCCAGTTTCATTTCCTTTCTGACCTCACTGAGGTCACTATCCCATATGAAATCTTATCTTATCACAACCACAGTACCTTACCAGGGTACTGATACTCTACCAAGCTATCACAGTGAGTCTCACACTATGTATCATCCCTTCATTGCTATGCTCCAAGTAAGAAGTGGACTGTGGTGCTGTAATTGCATATTTATTACCTCCTACTCTCATTAACTACCTTGCATTCCTCACACTTCCATATCAAGTAACTCTTGGCATTCCACTTGTGACAATCTTTCCACTTTTATATTATTGCCACTATAGATTGAGTACAACTCTATCTGAGTATTTATATGTGTCTTATACTACTAAGCTGTTTCCCTAGCTAGTTCTGTGCAATTCTACATGTAGTTTCTAGTACCACAAGTCTGACAAGTTGGATAGTGAGATCCTGGACTTTTCTTAGTCTTTGTACCACTATCAAGTGTACGCTTGACAGCTAGAGTCTGCACATATGTGTAACAACTACATCTTGTCATGTCCCATGTCATTCCAATCCCTGACTCTATTACTCCAATACTCTGAACACCCTTGTTTCCAACTTATATACCTCTAGACTCTGTTTTCCATCTCTACTTTCTATACCTTAGTTCTACCCCTTTTAGTTAGCTTTGTTCCTAGACTTCATCCACAGCTATACAGCACAGCTCTGGCATTCTTGTACCCAGTGTGCAGCCCCAGTATACTTCCCTTCTAGTTCCATCTTACTCATGTACTCCATTCCATCTCTGTCATCCAGTACATAGTCTCAAACTTCCACACTATATACAGTGACTTCCAAAATTGAGTCAATATTTTGGGATTTTGAAGTGTTTGTTATATAACTGAAGGAAAAGAACAAATGGAGCCAAAGTGTAAGTAAGTGGTGGACAGTACATACTCCTGGCCACATGTGAAAAAAATATTGATGTAATTTGAATATGTATCCATGGAGATATAGTCAATTCAATTTAATGTGTTATTGACTCAATTATGTAACTACCTGTTACATCTGTCAAAGTTTGACAGCTGTCATATACATATAACCCTTGATGGAAGCATAACTGATGGTTGCCATAGTTACTGTATCATAGTAACCACTTCAATTGACACTATTTAAGCACTGGTTTCATCTCTTATGCCTTTCAGATTCACTATACATCCTATTTTCTCTTCTAAAAAAGAAAACATCCTTTCTCTAGCCTCTAATGGTCATTCTAGTCACTCTATTGCCCCCAAACTAGGTGTCAGCCAGTCTAATATCTCTAGGGTACTCAGGGATCTCCTGCCAAATAGACCTAGACCTCTTTCTGGCCATCCCTCCAAGCTTTCAGCCACTTCACAGCATGCTATCATCACTCAAATCACTACAGGCAGGGCTGTCAATGCTGTCCAGGCTACCCACCACATCTATTCCATCATTCCCAGTCCTGTCTTCTCACAAACAGTAAGAAGAGTTCTTAAAAAACATTCATTCAAGGCTGTAACAAAAAAGAAAAAGCCACTTCTTGCTATAAGAAATAAGAAGAAGCATTTAGCCTTTGCCCTAAAGTATCAGGAATGGTCTATGAAGGACTGGAAGAGAGTTGTTTGGTCAGATAAGACCAAAATGAACAGGATAGGATCAGATGGAAGGGAATGAGTATGGAAACAGGCAGGTGAGGACTTTATTAACAGAGAGGTTCAGGGAATGGTGAAATTTGGAGGAGGAGATATCATAGTATGGAGATGTATGGGTTGGGATGGTGTTGGACACCTTGCAGAGGTTGAGGAGAGGATGGATGCCAACCAATATGTGAACATTTTGGAGAACAACTTGCTTCCTAGCTTGGAGGAATCTGGAATTTCTTTGGAGGATGCTATCTTTCAACAGGACAATGACCCCAAACACACCTCCAAAAAGCCAAGAATGTTACAAATACAGAGATTACAGCAGTGGAACATGTCTGGTTTGATTTACTCTCTAATCATTTTTTCTTCTATTCTTCCTATGCTGATGACTTATTATATGTACTTGAGGGTTGCCTGTTTTATGAGATTGACAACCTCCCTTACCTGGTCTTCTGTTCCTCTCCATAATTGGGTAAGCATGACTTATGACTTGACTCATTTCCTATCACATCAGATGCTACACTCCTCTTGACCCATCTCTCACTGTAGTCACATGTTCCCATGCTCCATAACCAGACACCTCCCCATTTGGTCAATGGTACCATTGACCATATGTACTTAGATGTCACCTAGATATAGGCAAAGGGTGTTACGATTTTGTCCCCTTACTCGCACATCCTCCTTTTTCTTCTACATCGTCCTCGTTACTTCTCATCTTCATCCTCGACTTACTTTTCTTATGAAGTCTTTCTCTTGATTGTAAACGATCCAAGGGTACACGTATGTTATCTTGACTACTTTCCTCCGCTTCTCTCTTTGTAGTCATACTGATTACTCACTCTGTTTCTACCACGTTCTATGTCCTTCTCTGATTATGCGTCCTTTGTTCTTTCCCCTACTATGGTGTTCTTCGCTTACACGGCCTCTTGGTCCGTGCGCATTCCTCTTTTCTATATAAACCGTAGTACAACACTTTGTATTCTCATTCTTGTTCTACACAATCTAGCGTACTCTTGAGTCCTCTGTCAAATCCCCTCCAATCGTGATCTTAGTCCGTTCCAACCAAGGAATGTATAGTCTCCCTATTGGCTGAGTTGTACCTCTTCGTGAGCGTCCTGCCTTTAGGTCAGTCCTAGCACACTTGAGGTACGCATTCGCGTAACAAAAGAACGAGAATAACCACCGTCCCTCCTATCATGGAGCAGGACCTACCCAGTCACAACGTCTCGTCGCATCCAAGTCCCAGAGTCCTCTGATGAGGAAACCCCAGCTTCACAGTCCCATCGTTTCGTCGCTGTTCCCCCAGCCTCAATCCCTCAGCACCATCGTCACAGAATCTTTTCTTCCTAGCAACACTACGCTGAGGAACCACCTAGCTCCCCTTGTCGTCACCTAGCCCCAGCACCACCCTCAGTCCTAGCCCTCACCCCAACACCACCCCCAGCCCCAGTCCCCGCCCCAACACCAGCACCACCCCCAGCCCCAGTCCCTGCACCACCACCAGCCCCAGCCCCCATTGTCATGTCAGAACTCAAAGCTGCCCTCCCCGCAGACTTCTCTGGTGAACCATCGGATGCCACCTGCTGGATCAAGGCCATGAAAGCCTACTTCGCCATCAATGCCACACTTTACGCTACGGACCAGAACAAGATTATGACCACGCTCAATAAAATGAGCAAAGGACGAGGAGTTTCCTTCTCCGAGATGTGGTATGATCGCATGGCCAACACCGCTGTCGCTAACGCCAACAAAACCTTCGAGAAGTTTGTTGAGAACTTCGAGTCCACGTTCTACCCCTTTGACACTAAAGCCACTGCCCGCCTCGACCTTTCCAAACTCGTCCAGAAGTCCTTCAAAGGGAAAGATGGCGAGCAGGACGACGGCTTCCAGAAGTACATCACTGACTTTCAAAACCTCGCTGCCAAAGCAGGTATTACCGACGAAACCACACTCATTGATCAATTCTCTCTCGGATTAGATCAACAACTCGCGATCATGATCCTCTCTATGACCACCGTCCCCACCACGATCCATGATTGGATTGAGAAGGCCAAGACCTTCCACGCCCAGAAAGCTCGTATCTCAGCCCTTCGAAAGGGACATCGAACCCCCTCATCGTTCACCACCCACACCCCCACTCGTGACCCCAATGCCATGGATGTCGACGCAATTCGTGTCTCTAAGCTCACCCCTGCAGAACGAGCTCAATGCTTCTGTGAAGGACTATGCCTTCGATGCAGAAAGAAAGGGCACAATGCACAGCAATGCAACACGTTCTCCTCTAGTCGAACCACCTCATCCACTTCGTCCACCAATCCGTTCCGAAACTCGCAATGGATCCAACAGACAACCGCCACTCCCGTCACACTAACTCCAGCCGCAATCGCCCCACTGTCCTCTGCCCTTGATACCTATGTACAAAGCCTCCGCGTGTCTGGAAAGGACGAAGGAGAGGTACTTCAGACTTTGAAACTCTGTTTTGAAGAAGCCCTGAAAGATGAGTCCTCATCAGGTTTTCATTGAGGGAAGAAGTAGCAACGTCTCCTTTCCTACCCCTAGATATCTCCGCTGTAATTGTAGGTCTCTCCAATGAATGAACCATGCGTCTCCCCGTTCACCTACACACGGAATCTCAAACCGTTGCCACCACCGCTCTCATAGATTGCAGTGCCACCAATAACTTCATCGACTCGTCTCTCGTCCCTCATCTTCGTTCGGCTATACGTCGCCTTTCCCAACCACTCACGGCCTACAACGTTGATGGTACCCCCAACCACCAAGGGACCATCAAATACTCCATCACCACCAACATAGTTTTCCCTCAGTTCTCTAACAAGGTTACCTTCCTCGTCACGTCCCTCGGCTCTCCCCGCATCATCCTTGGAATGACATGGTTAAAGAAAACCAACCCCGTCATTGATTGGTCTGCCAATACTCTCACTATCCAGGAAGCTGTGGTACCTCTTCGTGAGAGTCCACCCTGGAAAGAGTATATGGACCTCTTCCCGGAACACCTTGGTAAACTCACCCTGTCCACCGAACTCGCACAAAAGGAACAACCCAAGACCACTGAAATCCCTGACTGGTGCAAAGAATTCTCTGACGTCTTCTCGGAGAAAATGTTCGCTGTCCTACCCCCTCATCGTCATCTTGATCACACCATCGATCTTAAGCCTTCATTCGTCCCTAAAATCGCCAAGGTCTACCCTCTTAACCCTGCTGAATATGAAGCCTGCCGACTCTTCGTCGAAGAGAACCTGAAAACCGGTCGCATTGTCCCCTCCAAATCCCCCCAGGCATCCCCGTTTTTCTTTGTCCCAAAGAAAGATGGCACCCTTCGCCCTTGCCAGGATTACCGATACCTCAACTCGCACACCATCCGGAACGCCTACCCTCTACCCCTTATCCCTTCTCTTATCGACGACATGAAGGAGTCCACGCTCTTTTCGAAGTTCGACGTACGATGGGGATACAATAATGTTCGGTTGTGAGAAGAGGACCAATGGAAAGCGGCATTCATCACACCGCTTGGACTCTTCGAACCTACGGTCATGTTTTTCAGTTTCAACAATGCCCCCTCGACATTCCAGGCCTTTATGAACCATATCTTCACGGATATGATTGCAGAACGATGGTTGAAGATCTACATGGACGACCTCGGCATCCACACTAAGGACGACATCGAACTCCACCATGCACATACCAGACGGGTTCTCCTCTGTCTTCGGGAACACGGTCTGTCTTTAAAAATCACCAAATGTTCCTTTGACACCCCACAGATGGAATACCTCAGTCTCGTTATTGGTCAAGGACGTGTTGAGATGGATCCTACCAAACTCAAAACCATCGACGATTGGGTCCCTCCTACCACCGTCAAAGATATTCGCTCCTTCTTAGGGTTTGCGAATTTCTACTGCAAATTTATTCCTAGTTTCTCCAACCTCATCGCTCCACTCACCCTCCTCACCCAGAAAGACGAACCCTGGCTTTGGACCCCCTCCAACAACGAGCATTTGACACGCTCAAACAACGGTTTTCTTCTGCCCCCGTTCTTGCCCTCCCTGACACCACCCGTCCGTTTTCCATTATGACAGACGCCTCCCTTCTAGCAGCCGGTGCCGTACTCCTTCAGGATGACACCAACGGTGACACCCACCCTTGCGCCTACTTCTCCAAAACCTTTTCCCCCGCAGAGCGCAACTATGACATCTACGACCAAGAACTCCTTGCGGTCATCCTCGCTCTACAGGAATGGCGTCATTACCTCCAAGGGACTGCACACTCCATCACTGTCCTCACGGATCACAAAAACCTTTTGTATCTCAAGGACCCTCGGAAATTATCTCGTCGTCAGGTGTGTTGGTCTCTCTTCCTCCAGGACTTTGATCTGGTTTGGCAGGTCACACCGGGCACTCGCATGGCCCCTGCTGATGCCCTTTCCCGCAAGGATCACATCGACACCTCCACTGATAACATCGCTTCTGCCATCCTCCCCGAACCCCAGATCATCTCCGCTCTTGACCTTGTCCTTGCCAACAACATCCATTCATCCTCCCCCTCTGATCCCCTTGTCATCCGTGCTCTCCAAAGACTCCAGGACAGCTCCCCACTATTCCCTCGCTCCTCCCTCGCTGACTGGTCATTTGACAATGGCCACTTATACTATCATCACTGCCTCTATGTTCCCCCCGCCTCTCGCTCCTCACTCCTTCGTTCCCTTCATGAATCCCCCACCACAGGCCACATGGGTGTTTTCCACACCAAAGCTCTCATTGAACGCGACTTCTGGTGGCCTGGCCTTGGTATCTTCGTCAAAAACTTCGTCGCTGGCTGCGCCCTCTGCCAGCAATCCAAAGTCAATACCCACCCCACCGTTCCCCTCCTCACTCCCATTCCCTCCTCTGCATCCCGTCCTTTCCAACAGCTGTCCATGGACCTCATCACCGACCTCCCTCTTTCCTCTAGTTTTGATAGCCTGTTGGTCGTGGTCGACCATGGGCTTACGAAGGGGGTAATTCTCATCCCTTCCACAAAAACCATTGATGCAGCAGGAGTAGCCCTCCTTTTTTTCAAACACGTATTCAAAAGGTTCAGACTTCACGACTCCATCATCTCTGATCGTGGTCCACAGTTCACCTCTGCGTTCGCACGAGAACTCGCTCGACTCCTCCACTACAACGTCCGTCTCTCCACCGCATACCACCCCCAAACTGATGGACAAACTGAACGAGTCAACCAGGAGATTGAAACATATCTCTGAATCTTTTGCACCAACCAACCACATACGTGGTCCTCCTACATCACCTCCCCTGAGTTCCACCACAACTCCTCCCCTCATTC
>JBBPLU010000747.1:0-11111 GCA_038089935.1 Boletellus emodensis | reverse complement strand
AGGTGGCAATAAGGGCATTGGTAATGGACGCACGCTGCCCTATAGTGACGGTTGGACCCGCATTGATAACAGAGGACGTTCCCTCCAGTTCTGGAAGGGTTATTGGGGGAAGGCGAGGAAGTTCTCCTCAAAAGACGAGTATGCGATAGAGCATGTCTACCCAGTCTCGCAATAGATCCAGTTCCTCTTCTGAGTATTCGTTCCGGTCTGGGAGTGGGAGGCGGTATGGGGATTGGTTGGGCATTTCCGGGGAGGGTGTTCTCGTCGGGGATCGGCGTTCCAGAGTCAGGTCAAGCAGGGACGAGGTTGATACTTGGTACTCCTCGAGATGGATTTCCCTGTGAACTGTTCTCTGCGCTAGGCTGCGTGTCCTCTGAGAATGTGGAGGTTGCATAGGATACGGTCCCATCTGTTCTGAACTGGGAGGGGTCCACATTATCCAATGCGTACTCTCCTCGCCCATAGTACCAGTCTCGTTCTCGAGGGGATAGAGAAGCTATTCGGAGACGTAAGGGTTCCCTAATTAGATAGTAAGGGATTTCTGCGATGGCTTCGTCGAGATGGACCAATAAGGAGAAAGAGGCAAGGGCTTCTCTGGCAGCTGCGAGGGAGGATAACGCGAGACCAATACTGTTCCTCGAGTTGGGGGAAAGGTTTCCTTGAGCCCTGTCGGAAGATATCTGGGCGATAGTAGCAGTTCTGGTTCGGACGAAGAAGGAATAGAGGATCATAAAGATGGGAAATGAAGCTGTTCGCTGGCACGTAGGAGTGCCTTCTAGTCGAAAGACGATGGGAGGGTGTTCCAGAAGGTCGAAGATTAGTTGAGTGAGTTGGAACCGAGATAATCTCTCAGTTCTCAGAGGCGGGGATTCCTGAGAGGGGTCTAGGGTCGGAATGGACATGACCCGTAACGGTTCGGATAGGATCCCTTGCAATCTGTGCCAGAAGGGAGCAGGTACTAAAGGAGAAGGGGAATTGAATTCAAGAACTCAGGGGGATTCGAAGGATCCAGTAAAAATACGAGTGAAGACAGCCACAAATGTTTGGGAAGCTCCAGCTGGTCTCTTCCAGCTGGCCCGCGAAAGGTGGAAAAGGGGGAAGGAAAAGAAGAGAATGGGTACACCGGCACGGCAAAAGGATCACCAGGGTTCAGGATTGTCCCAACCGCCGTTTGTGGTGTCCTCGGTCGGAAAGGACAGCATAAAACTCAGAGACCAGCCGGGCTCTGGTTCCACAGGAGTTGGAACGGGTGTTCTGTTGACCGTAGGGACGTCGGTGTTACAAACGAAGCGTTAGTCCTTGAGCAACAGTGGTTCGAGTCTCTTTATGATCATCCTTTTGCGTGTTCTGTCTATGCTGACGATTTATTGTATGTACTTGAGGGACGTCCCTTCGAGGGGATCGATAACCTCCCTTACCCGGTCTTCCGTTCCTCCATAACCGGGTAAGCGACACCTTGCTTCTGATCCACTTCCTATCACTACGGACGTCACACTCCCCTTGACCCATCTCTTGCTGCGGTCACGTTTTCCCACTGCCCATAACCAGACACCTCCCACATTTAGGCAAAGGTACCTTTGCCCATACTTAGACGGCACTCCTTTTAGCCCGTGGGTATAGCTCTGTCTGGGTATTTATAACGACCTACTGTACAATGTATTCCTCAGCTAGTTCTACGCAATCTACGCGCTAGTTCTGGTCCCTCCGCGAGTCCTCGACAGGATAGCGAGATCTCTGACTTCGACATCGACGGTTACTTCAAGAATACGCTCTGGAACTTCGCGTATACGTAACACCCTTGACCCATCTCTTGCTGCGGTCACGTTTTCCCACCACCCATAACCAGACACCTCCCCGATTTAGGCAAAGGTACCTTTGCCCATACTTAGACGACTCCCTTTATAGACCGTGAGTACAGCTCTATCTGGGTATTTATAACGACCTCCTGTACAATGTGTTCCCTAGCTAGTTCTACGCAATCTACGCACTAGTTCTGGTTCCTCTGCGAGTCCTCGAGAGGATAGCGAGACTTCCAACTTCAACATCAACGGTTACTTCAAGCATACGCTCCGGAACTTCGCATATACGTAACATCCACATCTGAGTGATCAGTGAGAAGACCTTCTTTTATTATGAAGCAAGATGGCATGACAGTTCCAGCTACACTGACACATTCAAGAATTGAGACAAGCTCAAGGTCATCACATTGCAGTCAATAAAATTATTTATCTTCTGTCCAAAAAATAAAACTCATCCCTGAATTGTTTCTTCCTCCACCTATCTGATTACCCTTCTTGTCCATATTCCACTGATGCTCAAGAGGTATTCCATTATACTTCTCTTCTACCTGACATCTTAGCTCAAAGTACTCCTCAATATTCATCCAATTGAAGTTCTGAGCACATTTCAGATCAAGACCATGTGGTTTGGCCAAGACAACAAGGGCACAATGATGTCTAACAAAGCACCAGACCCAATTCTTTCCAGGCCAGCGATTGCAGATCTGGAAAACACATGCTCATGGGCTTGTAGAATGGAGGGGTTTTGCACTGCTTGAGTGAAGCTTGCACCACTCAAGAAGAGTGGCTTCTTGGGATGAAGTGAGCAAGTGAAGCTTGTTCCGGCCCTCTGACCTTGTTTTATGGATTCCATGGACTCGGTTTAGCACCATCTGTCTCACAACCTAATCAAAGTTTCACTGTTTCAGTACAATAATTCAGGGATAAGTCCAGGACATACCCCTTCAGCAGCTGCAGCTTTTCTATATGACTTGTAAGTGCCCTGGACAACCCCTAGGATGGCAGCCAGAACACGTTCCTCGTCAGTGAGCTGCTTCTTAGGCTTTGGATCAGTCACTGGCCTCGCCCATCGCCCCATCCCAGGAGCCACGTGTCGTAGTACTTAAAAGGAAAGTGGCTTTGTTGAGACGTCCACACTCCGACTCGGCTGCACTCGGCAACCCAGTGACTTGGCCTCTGGTCACACAAACTTCTATAACTCAACGAAAACTGCACGGATTGATGCCATTCAACTTCGTAGGGTCTTAAAATGATAATTAGTTACACTGTAGTTGACAAAATTTTGTGCTACTGCAAGCTTTCAGAAAGTGACCAGGTATGTGGTTGACCAGGAAAGTGGTGGCCGATAGTAGAACAAGCTACCGTCGTCGAAGCTCATCTTGTCACAACCGATGAGGTCCACAAAAGTCTGTGACCATGATTTGCGTGGGACGCTACTATGCCCTCAATAAGCACGCAGGGGTCCCCGAAACTACCGCCGCATAGCACTTTCACACTCATTCAAATTCTTCCACCGTTCCGACGCGCATGTGAGCAGTCGCGCCCCCGCACCTCCCCGCGACTACGGTCTAGGAAGTCACGTATCGCCACAGCAAATCGGAAGTGGAGAAAAAAAGACCTTGACAGGGAAACGGGCTACTTGAGGTTGCTCAGTTAAGTAAGGGATGACATTGCTGGTAGGACACTGCTCACACAAGAGAGAAATGCTACGCAAGTGCAGCCCCTATCGCCCGGAATCGTCAGACGTGAAACCTGATGACTGGTGACCGTCTGGGCCACGACGGACGATGGGAGTTGGCACACTAAGAGATTGGGTGTGTGCGAATACTGTACTGTTGAGTGACAGACAGGCATAGCATTCGCAGCGGCAATTGAAAATGATGTACGGGGAAGGGGCCTGAGGCCTTGAGGTGTGTACCATGATGATAAGCAGCTACTTGAACGACAAGGCCCATTGAATATCGCGACTACTCTTTAGACTAGGTCATTCAATGATACAACAATTAGCAAGTACCACATAAACACTGGGCGAGGTCACAGTTTCTTGCTAACCAGCTACACGTCACTGGCAGGCTGAAACCATGTGTGCTCGACAGCGCGTGAACGCTAACGAAATAGCCGGAGGGCCTCACCGTCATGGCGACGATAACTTGGAGGTCACCCGGCAGGTACTTATTTGCACCCCCTCAATCGAACCCCCACAGGGCGCCCTAGAAACGCACACCACCACCTTCCACGGTTCGACTCGGACGCGGTTGTTTCCCGCAAGCATTAGCCTTCCGGTATATTTTTCACATCCAGTTCATGACTTCCGATCTGCAGCTCGCCGTGAAGGCAATCCAGCTAAACGACTACACAACCCGTACGCTCATTAATTGTGACGCCATCTCAGCCTTACAGTTCCTTTACCAGTTGTCACTCTCGTTGCTGTTGGATATGATTACAGTAAGCAACCATGCCACGTCCGTTTCACCAGTCTGTCAGACAAACCTCGGCGTGATTAGTCCTCGCGTTCTCGAAAGAGGTGCGTATCATGGTGTAACATGGTCCGATGGACAATTCGCCAACCGAGATTCTCGCAGGTGGAATACGTTTGGGTACGGAGACCCGATCTCCCAGCACGACATGTATGTTGACACGGTCGCAGACCAAGCCATGGACTCGGGTATCTACGTTGTTCGTTCTCGTGAGTCTTACGAGTTCCAATCAGCTCCGTGGTCCTTCATTAGCTGAATCATGCTTGTTACCAGGTTCGTTATGACGGGCTATGTTTCGTCATGTACGTCCATGTCTTCAGTACACATCAGATCGATTCCTGATCGGTTCACCAGAGCCAATTCCGTCTGTGTGTCCAGTCCCTGTCATTCCAGCCTTGCTGAGCTGATCAAGCCAATCACAGTGGGAAGTTCTTTCCTGCCTGGACCTATAAAGGTAAGTTCTTATCCCAACGATAACCACCAGAGGTACTCAACTCTTCGTAGGCGTATGTATCCGTGGCACATCAATGTTGTGTATTGATGACAGCCCTTTGCAATCAAACGCGACAACAGGTGTGAGTACGTTCATTCATTTCTTTAATGTGGCTGCACTCAAAAATACCCAAGGTAGTGCGCTCGTTCTTCTCCGGACATGGGCTGGCCTCATTTTCTTCGGCGCCTCGGATTGTAAGATTTCATGTTTACCTTTGGATTGATGGTTTACGTTGTTGATTATAGTAGTGCTGATCCTCCGTGTGTGGGCATTATACCACCGTTCGCGAAAGATCCTTGCAATCCTCCTCCTATTATATGCCATAGAACTGATCCCATATTTAATTTATTGTGCCACAATCAGCCATGTGGTTGAGAAATCTGAGTACTTGGGTACGTGAGACATGCGCTTTTCATCGTGTACACTACATGACTCGGTACCAATCTCCAATGCAGACATCGCTCGATTGCCTGGTTTTTCGTTTTGCACGCTGATAGACTTTGGCGCCCTTTGGTCGATCGTGATAGGTAGTCTTCTGATCGTGTTCAACACATCGACATGTGTGCTCGTTGGTGTTCAGTTCGTCCAACAGTCGGTCGAAATGTACCGAGCGACGAATCAGTACCGGCTCAGTCATTATTTCGACGCTCTCGTCAAGGACGGCATCATGTACTTTCTTGCGTACGTCCAGGTTCCACTACGTTATCTTATTTCCTTCTGCCTCTTTCGTCCCCTTCTCGTTTCTCCAGAGCTTACAGGCAACCTTTGTGGGCAGCATCCTGATGTACTCGGTCGTCTCCTTATTGCAAGATCCATACGAAGTTCCAGCATATGAGCCGTGGACGGTTCTGCTTGGAGCTGTACAGTGTGTGCCGATGTTCACCCTCACTCCTCGGTTCATCTTGAATCTGCGGGAGCTCTATGCGTGCGATCGCAGACGCCAACTCGGGAGCGAGCTTGACACGGCTTTCGGGTTGTCGTCGCGATTTGGCCATGAAACTGTCGCGAGCGCCGTGGTCACGCACTCCGATACGCGGGAGAACGAGGGGCTGGAGGGGTCAGAGCGGGACGAAGAGATATCGATGGAAGAGAGAGGGATTCGTAGCGCTGGCGAGGGTGTCTGACGGAGCCGTGCAGGTGATAGTCTAATCTTGGCATCGAAGGCAGTGCCTGATCTTGCCTCTGGTTCTAGGGGTGAACGTTATCGGCGTGCTATCTTGATGGCCGCACAAGTGCATTGTGCCGTTCGGGTCTCCCCTTGGAGCGCAGGAGAGTATCCTTGTGAAAAAACTGGTTTGGATACAGGCGCGCACGGGCACGACTGGATCTAGATGGGCACCGATAATGGAAATGTTGAACCCACTGTTGCTAGTAGATTACAGTATGGACTCCAGATCCAGGAACGTTGTGAAGTTGGTGTAGGATAATAGCGTGTCCGTCGAAAGGGCTTGGTCGGTGGTGCGTCACCGGGGGTGGGGATAAGTTTAGTCTTTGTATCCCAAGCCTTTTCGCAGGGAACGGACAGAAAGGGAACGAGAGCGACGAGTTCGGTGAGGGAACCAGAAATAGCCTACAGACCTCTCGCGCGCCAAACGAACCAATCGTCATCGATGTCGGCGACATATGACGTAGGTGGCGAAATATGACTGTTCGACAACGCCTTCCCACTTGGGACACGGTCGCCCTTATCGTCGATCCATCCATCAAGCCACGGGTGTCCTGAAAACTTTTGGAAGGATGACTCACCCCAGTCCGTTTCGGATAAGGGTCCCCTTTGCGGTGGGTGACTCGGATTTTGAACTTCAGTTCAAAAGGAGTTGCTTGTCCATAGGTCATCATTGTGTGTTGCAGCCGCCCGACATTGGGTTCCACTATAGCAATGTGGTAAATACGTTCTCGCTGGCGAGGGTAAACTACAAAGTGCAGAAAGAGGGAAACAAGACAGGGAAACGATCGTAACGTAGTAGGGTCGTCTAAGGGAGATAAAATCAAGAAAGACAAACAGCTTGTTAAAACCAACCGAGGCCACACATCCTCCTACATCCATTACAACAAGTCACGCCGTCTTCAAGCGCCACATCCCGTTCTTGCTGGGCATCAAGCCCATCCATTCAAACTTGCCCCGCAAAAAATCGACCTGCTTCACCCCTTCCATCCTCTCCTCCTTGGTACGGCAACGATCGAGGTATATCCGCGTGAGCACGTCCCTGTCCTCGTCGTCCAGCTCGTTGTTGTAAAAGTCGTACTTGGACACCTGGCTGCTGAGCGCCGCGAACAGCTGCTGGAAAAAGTCGGCCAGCGAGATGTACGGCGCGCCGTGGGCCCGGATCTCAATGTACCACGGCAGCCGCGAGTGGTAGAGCCGCATGTACTGCGTCGGCGGGTACGTCACCGAGTGGTCCATGTCTTCCGCCAACGGCGGGCGATCCAGCCCGCGGAACATGAGCGTCAACGGCTCGCAGCGCATGTCATAGATGGCGATCGGGCGGGACCGGCTGTAGCGGAGGTATGGATGGAGGTCCAGCTTGGCGCTGTCCACGATGTCTATAACAAGGCGATGAAAGCGCAGTCAGAACGCGCGCCCGTGCGAGAGGACGGGGACTGACCGTCTACACTCCGCGGCGGGTTAGACCTGCTGCGGAACATGGACGCAAAGTTGGATTTGAATTTGAAGTCGTTGCGCCACTGTTGGGGGCGTTCGTAATACGCGCCAGGCGGGATGCGCGAGCTCGACGACACCGAGCGGGACTCGGACGACGAGGGCGTGTGCATGTCATGCGCGCGTGGGGCGTACAGGTGGAGATCTGGCATCCCGGGCGGGAGATCGAGAGGCGAGAGATCGGCCTCCGACGGCCACTGCATATGTTTATGAATGGGTTGTGTTCGCCTGGGCAAGCCCTGCTGCGGGGTGGGCATGGTGGTCGATCGCTTATGGGCGGTCGGCTGTTGGGCGGGGGTAGGCATGGTGTTCGCTTTGCGGAGATGGGCCCACGGGTCGCGCGACGGCATCTCTGGGTGCATGGGTTGGTGGGGGATATATGGGCTCGGGGCCGATTTCGGCTGATAAGCTGTTTCGTAGTGCTGTCGCCATGTGGCGTATGGATCCTGTGTGCTGGGGAAGGTGTAGTTGCTCTGGATGTGGGCGCTGTGCGGTGTGTGGGAAGGGGCGGTGGGAGAAGCGTAGTGGGGGAAGGGTGTGGCCCAAGGGTGGGGGGTCCCAGGGGGTGCTGCGCGGGGTGGGGGTGGGGCACCGCTCATGATGGATGCGCCAGGCGGAGGGGGGATACTGCGCGAGGTATGGGAGGTCGGGTAGGCGTCGACGAGCGGGGGCATGCCCTCTGAATCCCAGCTGCTCCAAGGGCTTGCCATGGTGGTTGGGGGGAAAGAACAAGGGGAGATGTTTTGCGCGCGTCAGGCTATAGATGGCAGCGGGCGCACGGATGATCCACAGTGGACAGCAATATCTACGCAGGATCATGGCCCCAGCCACCCCAATTTGGCATCCGAGCGGAACGCCGGGCACAGCACCGCTAGTCGGACTTTGAATCCCCGCGCCTTTTAAGTCGGAGATGAATTCGAGAGGCCACTGCTTCCGTTCTACCGTCATGGTGGCCCGTCGAGTGGAGCATCGTTGCGTCAATGCAGTCCGCTCCGCGATTCCTCAATGTGCTCCACAACCGTGCAGTTTGACCCGTGACGGTTTACTCCAGTCGACTTGGCACAGCGACATACTCCTGGGACTGCACAATGCCATTGAGGATCAAGAGCCTAAACTCGGGGGAGGGAAATCAGTGCCGCCTCAACACTACTTTGATGCGCATGACGCACGGGCACGACCTGGACAAGGTTGCGGTGCAGATAAGTCCTCGCGTCCCGACCGCACTTCCTTGGGCTAGCCTGCATTGGCGGGATATGCAACCCGACTCGACGCGGCCTTCCCATCGTGCGCGCACTGGTTGGTCATTTCCTGCTGAACACAATCCAGACGAATCCCTGGATGACGTCCCATCGGTCTATATTGCCACCAGGGCACATGGGATGTGGAACGTACCTTGATGGCTCCTGCTGTACCGCGTGCTTTTATCGGACCGGATGTTATTGCGCCGAGACCGTCGACGTGCGCAGGCGGGCGCAAAACCCAGCCAGGACGTGACCAATACTGCAGCAACAGCTTCTGGATGGTCCCGCAAGCACAGGCCTGAGGGACTGGAGTGGACACGGTTGCGCCTACGCAAGATTGTGTTGGGCGTACAGCAAAAAGGAAAGGAACGAAGCCCTACAAGTGCCGCTCCAATGCAAAGATGCACAAGGATCAGGTTCGCGATTGATGCGCCAGTTCCCAAGGATGCCCATGGATGGGATAGAATGGTTCCAAGCGAGAAACGGCCTGAGAGGTATGTGGCGGACGAAACATTCCCATCATTCCGCCTGGCCAGTGTGCCGTGGTTTAAAGCAGGGTGCTTGCCGGCAATCGAGATTCGGTGGGCTTTCCATCAAGTTTCCCATTCCGCGTTTTACATCATTCTTCGGGCAAACATGCCGGTCTAGTTAGCCGACTCTCATAGGCAGACCAGAGCCAAACGGATGCGGCCGTAGGAGCTTGCGCCCACTGATCTGAATGGCACCGTGTCGTGATCCTATATCTGCTTTTGGACAGGGCCGAGACTGGCAATCGTACGCGTCTTGAAAGCTTGATAGGCCAACCGAATGCAGAGTTGCTATGGCGAGGTTCCAGAGTCGAGGACGCTGCAGTTGCCGAACGTAAACTTTCCTCCCCCCCCCCGCAACGGCGGTCTTGGTTACCACCCCTTGTTATGCGCTCCTTCAACTCTGCGGACATGGACGGCAGTCGCCGGGGCCCGGGCGCCCCACTGGAACTTGCTGTGTCTCGCTACATGACCGGTCGCAAGTCTGGCGTGCGAACGCTCTCGGGGCTCGCCTGGTGATGATGCGCCCGGTGGTTCACTGCACTTTATGCCTCTATCACACATCATGACGTAACTGATCAAGGTTGTACACACGACGAGGCGGTCTGACCACGCTCATATCACGCTCATCGTCGTCCAGGGAGATAACACGACCGTTGGGACAACACCACCTTGTAACGAGCACAACATGGTCCGTCTGCGGTTGGGGCTCGTGACTCCATATCGCGCGCGGCATCAGTACTCATATACATCGATCAGTGTGCTTGCACAACCTTATCCGCACAGTGCGGAGATGACGTGGTGCGTTGCTCCATATCAGCGCTAGGTGCACGCGTGAGCTCGTGATGGCAGCCTGATAGGCGACCCCACCCCGAGGTGGGACTCGTCCGCTCTCGCGTGCGTTTCCGGTTTTGTGCGCACGCTCGAGTGTGTGTGTGTGTGTGTGCTCTCTAACGTCGACGATCTCTGCGATGCCAGCACCAGAGGAAGCGACAAGGTGAGACAAGGCCGCCGAACTGCGCCAGCGCAAACTTTGTCGAGACCTTGTCGCCCGCTGGGATCTCCCGCAACGGCTTCTAGAAACCACGTTATGAAGGGCGAGCTGCGGATCACATGGCGAAGGCCGAAGAAGCCTTTTTTTCAAATAATAATAATAATAATAATACCTTGTTTACATAACGTGTCCACCGCGATACACTTATCATCGGGGGGGTCACGTCACCATGAGGTGACCTCGGGAACGGCGATCATCTGACCGTGTCCCCCCCCCCCAACTCGCAGGCTTCCGTCGCGCCACCTAACCAGCGCAACGTCCCCCCCCCCTGCTCCGGCGTATGTGCGCACATACGCCGCTCCCGAACCCCGAATGACGATCATATCGCCGGTCGGAGGTACAGCGCCCCTCGAGCTCTACAGCTGCGCGTCTCTCCAACCAGCCTTTGGTCGGCCCCCCTCTTGCCCTATTGCTCTCCTCCTGCTCCAGGCAGCCGACGGCGTCTGAATCCTCGATTTCACCCCCCTCCAAAAACGGGCTGGCCATGAAACTCTCCATCTCTTTCTTTTTTTTTTTTTTTTTTTTCTATCGCCGCACGATCGACCACGGCCAACGCCGAGTTTCATGATCGTATCAGGAACATTGAACGCGCGCGCATACGGACGGGGACAAATCCCACGCCCGCAATGCACACCTCGACAGCGGGAGCAAATAATAATAATAATTTAAGTAAAAAAAAAAAAGAAAAAAGAGGGGACCCACCAGCACGAGTAAACATCGTCCTGTTACTACTGCAAGCAGCATACAAAGATCGCCGAGCCACGCTCGTTCGGAAACAAGTAAAAAAAAAAAAAAAAAACCGTGTGATTCGGGATGGGCATGTACAACCTCCAGAGATATTACCGTTAGAATAGGTGATAA